>JAASAO010002544.1:0-15582 GCA_017311375.1 Mytilus coruscus | reverse complement strand
ATGTGTATAACAGCACTGTAGATTTTCTTATTAAATAAAGAAAGTTGCCGGTCGGTACATGAATAGATCGGTTAGAAATCAAAGTTTTAATTTTAATTAGATTAGAGGGTTGAAAATAGAGATCACAAAAAAAAAAGGGGGGGTGTTCCACAGGGAATATTTCCTTCTTATGAACTCTACATCCGAAAGGTTTAATTTTTTTTATTTAATTGAAAGAGAGAAAAACAAATGTAAGACAAACAAATTGTGAATGGTCTTTCTTCCTTTCTCCCATGCCAAGAAATTGCCTCCGTTGAAATTTTGCAAACATCCCATAGAGCAAATTACATGGATGATTAATTTTGACCATTTGGTATATGGCTGTGTTTTAAGTGAGACGTACACGCGGGTCGTAAATTAATTTATTGAATGAAATCAAATCTTTAACTACTAATGGATGCCGTAGGAGGTCGACCGGAATTTTCAGCGAGGATTTCTTGGCATGTAACAGATAGAAAACTCAGGGTAAACATTCATAGAACCGAGACAAGGGGCAGTGGCAAATATTTCATGTATATTTTGAACACAGAGAGGATTACCCCGGTACCCTTTGCAAAAAATAATCTTCTTTTTCTTCTATGCGCCAACGGACTTTATGTTATGAATTGTAGTTTCACTTTCCATATTCGGTATTTATTCTAATTTAAGCTCCACGTAGTAAAAATCACGTGATTCAGGAATATAGTATCTTGGAGTTAGACTATTTCTTTCTTTTCGGGCGGGGACTCCAAGCAATCAACATGCATGTGTATAACAGCACTGTAGATTTTCTTATTAAATAAAGAAAGTTGCCGGTCGGTACATGAATAGATCGGTTAGAAATCAAAGTTTTAATTTTAATTAGATTAGAGGGTTGAAAATAGAGATCACAAAAAAAAAGGGGGGGTGTTCCACAGGGAATATTTCCTTCTTATGAACTCTACATCTGAAAGGTTTAATTTTTTTTATTTAATTGAAAGAGAGAAAAACAAATGTAAGACAAACAAATTGTGAATGGTCTTTCTTCCTTTCTCCCATGCCAAGAAATTGCCTCCGTTGAAATTTTGCAAACATCCCATAGAGCAAATTACATGGATGATTAATTTTGACCATTTGGTATATGGCTGTGTTTTAAGTGAGACGTACACGCGGGTCGTAAATTAATTTATTGAATGAAATCAAATCTTTAACTACTAATGGATGCCGTAGGAGGTCGACCGGAATTTTAGCGAGGATTTCTTGGCATGAGGACAAACGCATTCAGAACCTGGCAGGGTTAACAATGTTTGTATTATATAATGTTAGCGCCCTGTCCTCCGTATGACTCAAGAGGTGGTCAATTTTATTGATGACCCACTTTTGTGATATTTTAAGATAAAATTCTCACCAGAAAGACACAACAAAGTATATGAGCCCAGCCCTGATATAAAGCTGTTATCAGTGAGCACAGCAAAACGGTAAACTACAGGCTCCATGCGCCTAAAATACTGATGTTTTTCTTTCAAATCTTCTTTATTGACATACAATATTCAAGCCATATTTTACACCAAGGACCATCGATCATGTCACTTTGGTTTGAATTGATTCAGTAGTTTCAGGAAGCTCTTTTAACTAGAGACAATAGATGAGGCTCTCAAGAGCCTGACTCGTTCACCTGTAGTTTTTATTTAAATTTTTCATCAACGTTTTTTTTGCTTGCAAGTCAAAATGTATAATTAATAAGTGTGGACACAAACCAGTGTGGAAAATATCCAGCATTCTGAGAATATTACATGGCAATTAGGACAGGTGAGCTAAAACAATAAACGAAAAGCAAATATGAATACAGCCACAAATGACCACTAAAATTATAAATAAGATTTTGAGTTGTGAAAAGAGGATAAAATGTATGTACTGTATCCAAGCCCTGTCTTTAACATGGGACTGTTATGTTACAGCACAACATAAGTACAAACATGATATATTTTTTTTTCAAATAGACTTCCTGTATGTATCAGTGTATTTTTTATTCCACATTGGCTAAAAGTTTAAAATTTATTGATTTATATCTCACAAAACATGAATAACTTGCTTAATTTTTGTGCATGTCCTAATTCAGGAACGTCTAGGTAGCTTTTGTAAGTCTTGTACGTTTTTGTTATCTTGGTTCCTATCTGTTTTGAAGTGAAGTGACGTCAAAGTTCCTTTTGTACTAGCATACATTAATGAATAAGGTCCTGATCTTGCTTCTGGGTGTTGGATTATGGATTGTGTTGAAGGCCCATTGCTGGCCTTAAGCTATTTTCTGTTTTGTTTTCAGGTTGTTGTCTCTTTGACACATTCCCAGTTTCCATTCTTTGTTTATAGTACAAGTCAAAACGGGTACTATGCCAAACATTTTGTTCCATGATGAACATGACTATATACTTATTTGTAGATCTTACTTTACTAAACATTTTTGTTTACAACATATATTTGCCTATAATAATTTGAAAATAATAACCAAAACTGCAAAATTTTCTTAAAATTATCAATTCAAGGGCAATAACCTAAAAATCCGTTATCTAATTGTTGATGCCATCGCATCCAGAAAAGAAATCAGTATGTCTCACTTTCCCCAACTTTCATCGCAGGCGAGAAAAATAGATAGTCAATTAATTATAGCTTCTCATACAAAATAAACTGCTTCGCTGAGCGCAGCTGGATACCCCCAGAGGTCCAACCCTGAACAATTGGGGCAAAATGGACACAATATTCAAGCCTGATACAGGTCTGAATTTGGATTGTAATTAAATATTTGACATATTATAGGTTTCTGAATAAATGTAGTCAAAGAACTTGAAATTGGTTATATGAATTGAATTTATATTCAATTAAAGATTTCTTGCTGTTGTGCAATACACTGTACACTGTGCTGTTGCGCAATACTTAGTAAATCTGTTGTCAGACTATAAAGTTCAATTAATTCTCAATGTCATATTAGAAATTTATGAAAATCAAAAGGGAGCTTACATCAATAGATATAAACAATTCCCTAAAGTTTCATGAGAATTGCTAACAGCATTTTGAGTTATTGTGAAAACTGGAAAATCCCCTTTTTAATGAATAAACCCCATAACTCAGAAATGTAAAATGTAAAATTTATAAAATTCTAAAGGGAGCTTACATCAATAGCTATAAACAATTCACCAAAGTTTCATAAGAACTGCTGAAAGCATTTTTGAGTTTTTTACGAAAAACTGGAAAATCCCCCTTTTTTAATGAATAAAACCCTTTAACTCGAAACGTAAAATCTAAAATTTATAAAAATCAAAAGGAGCTCATGTCAATAGATATAAACAATTCACCACAATTTCTTGCAAGTTGGTGAAAGCATTCTTGAGTTATTGTCCAAAACTAAAAATCCCCTTTTTTAATGAATAAAACCCCATAACTCGAAACATAAAATCTCAAATTTATAAAACAAAAGGGAGCTCACGTCAATAGATATAAACAATTCACCAAAGTTTTATGCAAATTGGTTAAAGCGTTTTGAGTTAATGTCCGACATGTTGATGATGGACGGACAGACGGACATTGGTATACCATAATACGTCCGTAAACGGGCGATAAAAATAAAATTATTCATGTTTATAAATAAGTAAAAGACCAACAAAGATTAAGTCACATACACATGTTCATAAGACTATATATTAAACTGAGTATTCAAAATGAATTAATTATTTCGTTTTCATACACTCAAATGGAAATAAAGTTAGGTCTTTAAATAGGAATATATAACTCCTTACACACTTTGTTCCTTCTGAAGAAGCTAATTAGGAACTGACGAAATTAATAAATATCAGTCATTTCTTATGATTCAAAACAGCATCTGTATGTAACTCCTTCCATTATACAAACTTCCACAATCAGATGAGTCTCCTGCAAAATAGAAATGGAGAGATGAAATAACGAATAAAACATTTTATAGCAACTAAAGATAAACTGTTTTATTAAAATCAAATATTCTCAAAATGGCCCATAATTTGGTAACAGGTTCTTAAATGGATCTATTTCAAAAGTCTTTCTTCTTTGTTAAAATAAATCTCTTCATGAGAGTACATTCTTGGCTTCAAAATCACCACATTTTAGAAACATTGTCAAAATGCAATGATTTTGTGCATTTTTAGGAACTAAAAGCTTGAGGAAACCTTTGGCGACAACCTAGGATCCAAAGTGTTCTATAACCATAAGTTGCAAATGATGATATTGAAGCCCCAGACACAAAACTTTCTGGATCGTGGGTGGCAGCCAAAGTAAATTGTGCGAAAAACTGTTTTAAAAGAATCCTTCAAAATTTTACCAAATGTAATGGTACAACACAAATTATGCACACTTAAAGAGTCAATACTTCTTAATTCTTAATGTGATGTGCCAAAATGAAGTTATTTTGTATTAATAGTAATATCTAAACTATTTCTATGAGAAATTTGTAGTATTTTGGCCAGTTTACAAAAACATCAAAATCTTGGGGCCAATTTTAACCCTTTTGAACTTATTCCTTTACCACTGTGATTTACATTGAAACCACCTATTTCACCTGTACTATGAAGACACTTTAATATCTATATTCAATCAGTTTTTTTCCAGTTACATTATTCTAAGTGACCAACAGTGAATAAACAATCTGTAAATTAAAAAATGAAATATTTCACTACATGCAGTATTATTTTTGAACTGGAAAAGAGTTTTTGTTCAAATAATGTTATTTGTTCCACATTCTGTCATGTCTATTATGTGATCAAGGTATTGTATAAGGTATGGGGTTTGCTCATTATTGAAGGCCATTTGTTGACTTACTATTAATTGTGTCATTAAAACTCTGTTGGATAGTTGTCTCATTGGCAACTATACCACATATATCCTTATTTCATCATGTTTATACATTATACTTGTTCTCTGCTTTAGTATATACTGAATTGTTTGAGAAATTGAAGAAATTGATTTTTTCTCCTCTTAAAATCACTCAAGGTTTATCTGTGTAAAATGTTGTATATGGAAATGGTATTATGAATTTACAATATGTCTTAACTGTTCTGTGTAAAATTAAGATATTAAATTAAAAACGAAAAAAATGAACACTGCTTTGTGCTAGACAGAACCACTTATATTCAGCTTTTAACATGTAATTTCTAATGTAAACAGTCTACAGGCAGACATAAAGGGCTTAACATATATCAGACATTTCACAGAGGTGGATTTATGGAGGCCAGGCCCTCTACTGATGGAGCTACAATGTATTGATAGTGCAGACTTTTACCCATTTCACTTCAAACATTATCTACCTTGGGGAGGGTTCAACTCTTGGATCCACATCAGTTTAATTATTGTCCTTAGCTGACCAAGTATTTACTCTAGTTATGCCCTTAAAGCAGGGTGCTTTGCAGAGAGGCAACACATACCATTTTTCAAGTAAATAGATTGACTTGGCCTCTGATTCAACTTATTACTCCCATGATTCATGCCAGCTGCACGCTGTACAGATTCTACATGTATAACAGCAAGAATCACTGAGGCAGTTCATATTTTGTACCTGTAAACATGAATGTGTAAAAGTAGAAGAAGAATGTACAATCATAACAATGTATTTCTATTAAATAGGTAATTGCAATTTTGCCATGGCTGATTGGTGTCCTATTTTATGTAACTTTGCTATTGTGAAATATGTACTGTGAATAAAAAGATACTGCTAGGGTATGTATGCTGAGACAGCAACCAATTAGGACACAAATCACTAAATGACATCTACATGCTCTTTGGTCAGGTTGTCTCTTTGACACATTCCCCATTTCCATTTTCAATTTTTATTACATGTACATATAAATTTTGGATAGATAATCAGATGGACAAATATGATAGCCAGGGCAACTGACCTTGTCTATGGATTATACCTTCTGATAGCTACCAAACACACTGCATAAAATAACATTATGATTCAAGCTGGACATGTTGTTTTGTACATCATGCAAGTAAAACACTAATTATCAGATTATTGCATCATGGTTGTACATGTAAATTGCAAATCACTTTTGCTTCTTAACATCCTTTTCAGAATAAGGGACTATTTCTAGAGTTGGGCATGTACTGGGTGGTAAACAATTATTGATGTTGTGTTTCATTAGCATATCAATAAAATAACAACATGCAACATGTGCAACTGAAAACTCGTTATTTTGTTTACTGATCTCACTATTTTAACATTCAATATAATGTAACCATGATATATCAATTATATTTTAAGTTAAAAGTTAAAAATAAGGAATTTATTCTTTTATACGACAGAATATAGAAAAAGTTGAAATCCCAATTACCTGGGGATTTCAATTTTAATATTTTTCAATAGCATAACTTTTTTACAGCCTGGTTTAATATATTTGCACTGTGTGATTATTATAGGCATATAGATAAACTGAAAGATCAAGATAATAAATAAATTATGGCAAAGTAGCACAATATTCTACTTGATACGATCTGCATAACCAACCTTTTTGGAAATCATAAATAACATTTTCTAGCATAGACCGCCATATTTTACATTAGGTAATGAGTTGTTTCCCTCACTGGCTAAGCACATGTGAATCCAATTTCAATGGTAAAATCCGAAGTGTTCCGGAAAATGTAAACAGGAAGTAGATTAATGTAATTTATGCAACATGTCCAAGCGAAACTTAGGGAAGGAAAACTGTTTTAATCTAATATATAAAATACGAAACTAGTGACATTAACAGTAAAAGCATGGCTTCTCCAAGGAGAGTAGTTCTGATAGCGTGTGGATCGTATAACCCAGTAACAAACATGCACTTGAGAATGTTTGGTGAGTGAACAAACATAAAAAATTATCCAACTGTTGAGTGTTGTGAAATCGAAAGTAACAATTTCTGTAAAATATTAATTTGTAAGATAAAAGATGATCATGCCTTAAAATACAACATCTTCTGATAAATTCAGCAGTCCAGGGATCTTATTGACCTGCTTTTAAGGTTCATCTATACACTTTAAAAAAAAATGGCTGTGTTTTCACCATGAAATTTTCTTTGAGTACAGACAAAACTGTGTAATGTTAAAAGTTTTAATGCCTGGCAGAACCTAGATAAATTAATGTTACATCCAATTTATGTTCTAAAAAGTAAAAACACTTTATGGATTTTGATGAACATTTCTCCTTGCCACAGAAGATGGTGAAATAAACAAACACCTGAGTTTTCTTTGATACAGTCCACTCATTTACACTATTTTAACCACCTTTGTTGTGAGTAGATTTCTATTGTCCCTCTATTGTCCATATCGATCAATTTGATACAATACAATCATTACCTGAGGGGACCATCTCAAAGATTTCACATGACTTTGTTTATTTTACCCCACCTGTGACAAGGAAAAAAATGTTTAGCAAAATCCACAAAAGTTTTTGTCTTTTAAAACACAAAATGAATACAACTTGTATATATCTAGGTGCTGCCAGGATTTAAAACTATTAAAATTACACAGTTTGGTCTGCATTCAGAGAAAAATTCATGGTGTAAACACAGCCATTTTGTGAAAGTGTATAGATGAACCTTAAATTACATGTATGATGGCAGGGACCGCTCTGTGCGTCGCCAATGTCGCAATTTGCGATTTTTATTTCATCTGGCGACAAAATACGGCTGCTGGCGATATTTCTGGCGCCAACATTTTCCTATGTAAAATTTTCATTTCTTGACAATATCGATCTTCATGTTAATTGGTAAAGTTAAAAAAATAAATTGTACAAAATTTTACCTGGCGACAAGTTTATGACTTTGTTTACAACCCCAAGCTAATCAACGGTTACAACAGGTGTCATAATCTGTTGTTACAGGTAATCCATTTATCGGATGGGTCATTAATGATCATCAACATTAATTAATTCAAATAGAATTGGTCAGTCTGCATTTGTTTATTTCATTTGAACTGGAAATGTTCATACGACAACACAATTTTCAATGTTTACCGTAGTTAAATGAAGAAAACATAATTGACAGGAAGTTGAAAACCATAATCAAATTGTTAAAAAACATTGTTTTACTTGTTTTCCGTAAAAAAATAGCAAATTCAAACGAAATTTGTCTTTGACTGCCCTCAGTTATGATACGAAAATAAGAAAAACGACCGCCATTGTTGGTCATGTTTACTTCTTCTACGTACTGTGTATAATCCTCCAAAGAGGGAGCACACCCGAATAATGAAAGATAACTCACTTTTACTGTTTCCTAGCATTGAGAAACTACTTAAGACATGTCTTAGATATGGCTACATACTTCTGGCTTTAGAATTTATATGTTTGGGTCTTTTGAGTTATGGGAAGAGTTAAAGAGGGGTTTAGTAGCAGGATGGGTAGGGTTGGTAGGGTGCCTTGGTCATCTTTTTCTGTATTCTTTATTTCTAATACAATTTTTCACTATTCTCTAAATCTAAACACCTCTTATTCTGTTTTCTTCATACAAATACCCATTTTTTTCTATTTTTTTATTTTTTAGTTTAAAAAAATTCTCTATTCTGTAGCATTTACAGACCATAAGCTAATGTATATTCTTCTACATATGAAATACTGACAAAGAAAATAAAGTACACATGTCAGTTTTGTTGTATGTATAGAAACCCTATGCAATAACTTACTTAGTGTAACATGTTACATGATGTAAAGTGCAGACTGAGTGCATAAGAAATTTAAATTGAACATAGTTTAAATTTTGATAGAAGAATTAAAGACTCTAGCTGGCTCTAAAGTTTGCTCCAAGTTTTCAAAACTGGCGACAAAATATAGGAGCTGGTTAATTTTTCTGGCTCCAACTTTTGGGAGCCAGAGCAGCCCCTGGATGGCTCACCACCTGATGCAGGATGTTTCGCCACACTGCCAGTTCGGCCACAGTCGTTTCGGTCATACTTTGTAAAGTCGTTTTGGCCATACTTTGTAAAGTTGTTTCGGTCATGGTTTTGAGGAAAATATAATTGTTTCTAGAAACAGATGTAAAGAAACAAAGGCATTTTAATCACACATTTATTTTCCTTGATAAAACTGTGTATCAATTGATGAATGTTATATATGTTATAAGAAAATTTGTAAAATGGTGATTATTGATAACAAAAATGAAGTTTTTACATACAAAAAAGATATGATAGTTATTTTAAAAAGTGAAGAGGATTGTTGTTTTTTATCAGATACATATATATGCCAAAAAAATAAGGAGATGTGGTATGAATGCCAATGAGATAACTATCCGACAAAGTTAAAATGAAGTGGATGTAAGCAATTATAGGCAATTATACGGCCTTGAACAATGAGAAAAACCCATACCGTATAGTCGGCTATAAAAGGCCCCGACATGAAAAATATGAAACAATTCAATGGAGAAAACTAACAGCTCGGTTCTTATCATAATAATAATAAATTTATAATGATCCCTCTGATCATTTGTTTATTGTTAATAATCATTTCTTTGATATATCTAAAGTATTGTTAATGCTTTTGTCAAGTAATTGTTGAGAAAGTACCAAACAAGATATTTGGTGCGATTGCTGATGAAACAACTTAATACAAGTTCTATCTCAACAGACTGCACAATATCAAACGTAAATTTGTTAAAATGGAATCAACACAGCAGATGTATAAATATTAGATGCTGTCGTTGGTGTCCATGTTTCTCATACCTATATGTCATTGTATGTTTGTTATGGACAAATTATTTATTTTCTATTCTCTGTTGTAAACAAAATATATTAATGAAGCACCAAGTCAAAGGGAAACATTATTAATGTCTTAATCATGTGTGACATCTCCTTGTTTCACAGCAGATGGACGTACACATTATGACAAAATGACTTTTGTTAAGTAATATTCTTTCTGAAAACAAACTTTTTATGATATAGACCCACTTATCTAACAGTGCTCTGAACCTTGGTGACTAATGTCTTCTTCAGTTTTCATTATAATGTAATTTTGCACAGGCCATATATGCCTTGAAAAATACTTTTGAAATTGTTTCCTTGATAATCTCAATAAGCCAAAGGTTTTAATAGTAAAAGTTTCATTGTGTGATTGCTATGGGATTCTCTAAGATATGTATTGATTTTTGTAACTAGTACTGGAAGCCAATCATATATATAAATATATATCACAGTAAACTGATTAGTTTCTTATTAAGTGCTTTGTAAAAAAACATTTTCGTAGGATAACTGAATAAGGACATTGTAACATAAGTTGTAGCAATTTGTTTCTTTGCTCAATAAAATATTGTGTAAGAAATAGGTATTTCAGATATAATTGTGTTATACAGTATTTATGAACAGATAAGATAAATGTCTTGTGTATTATATAACTCCAATAAACTTGTACATGTTGTAGCCATGATAACTTACATGAATTAAATCCCATATTCACAACTTTGCATGATAAGTAATTGCATGGCAATAGAACAATCAAATACTTGGATATATATCGGAAACTTTTCTAACACATACTTAAATTATCTATTAACAACCTTTGCTATAAATATGTTTATATATATTTTGCATCTTCGAGAACATTTTTGAATTATATAAAATGATTAAAAATGTCCTAGAATTATTATGTAGTAATATGATATCTGAACATATTTATATTCAAATTAAAGATGCATACATTTGTATTTTCCAGAGCTAGCAAGAGATTCTTTGAATCGAACATCCAGATTTAAAGTGATAGGTGGAATAATATCCCTGTTGGGGATCAGTATGAAAAGAAGGTAGAATAGTTTGTTATGTTTAACAGAGGTTAAAAGAATAGAATAGACCTCTTATACACTAAAAATCAAACAGACCATTTCAATTAGTTTAAAATCAGCAATAGTTATACTGATATTGATAATTAGAAATTATTGTGAGGATATTGTCAATGCAAATAATGCATTTATAAGAACTAGCATTCTGATATCTAATTCATATATCTGTATGCAGATAATTAATAAATAATCTTGCCTTTTAATCAATTCATAAAAATTACAAAATAAATGCACATAATAATTTCTGGATTTACAGTATTCATTTATGAGATCATGGATATAAGAGCCAATGAAATACAACTGAAACAATGATATACTATATGTAAATTTTAATTTTTGTAATCAAAAGCAGAAGGGACGAAAATGACATTATGAACAAAGTTTTGAAAAGTTAGTTTTCTTTTAAAGTAATTTTAAGTATGCCTGGAGAATAATAAGCCCAGGTGTCCCAGAACTTTTTGTGTATTCGTATGTAAGAATAATAGGAAAATGTGGAATATTCATCAGTAAGACAGCATCTCACAGATAAATAACCAAAAGACATCTTAAATCAAGAGTGAGATAGACATCCACAATGGACACTGAGACAGACATCTACAATAGACACTGAGACAGATATCTACAATATACACTGAGACAGACATCTACAATAAGACACTGAGACAGATATCTACAATAGACACTGAGACAGATATCTACAATAGACACTGAGACAGATATCTACAATAGACACTGAGACACACATCTCCAATAGACACTGAGACACACATCTACAATAGACACTGAGACACACATCTACAATAGACACTGAGACACACATCTACAATAGACACTGAGAGAGATATCTACAATAAAACACTGAGACAGATATCTACAATATACACAAGAGACAGACATCTACAATAGAAACTGAGACAGATATCTACAATAAGACACTGAGACAGATATCTACAATGAGACACTGAGACAGATATCTACAATATACACCGAGACAAACATCTACAATAAGACACTGAGACAGACATCTACAATAAGACGCTGAGACATATATCTATAATTAGACACTGAGACAGATATCTACAATATACACCCAGACAGACATCTACAATAGACACTGAGACAGATATCTACAATAGACACTAAGAGAGACATCTCCAATAGACACTCAGACAGATATCTACAATAGACATTGAGACAGACATCTACAATAGACACTGAGACAGACATCTACAGTAGACACTGAGACAAACATCTTCAATGGATATTGAGACAGACATCTACAATAGACATTGAGACAGACATTTACAATAGAGGATGAGACAAACATCTACAGTAGACACTGAGACAGACATCTACAATGGACATTGAGACAGACATGTACAATAGACATTGTTACAGACATCTATAATAGACATTGAGACAGACATCTACAATAGACACTGAGACAGACATCTACAATGGACATTGAGACAGAAATCTACAACAGACATTGAGACAGACATCTACAATAGGCATTGAGACAGACATCTACAATATTAGACATTGAGAAAGAAATCTACAATACAATGAGACAGACATCTACAATAGACATTGAGACAGACATCTACAATAGACATTAAGACAGACATCTACAGTAAAATGAGATAGACATCTACAATAGACACTGAGACAGACATCTACAGTAGACACTGAAATAGACATCTACAATGGACATTGAGACAGACATCTACAATAGACATTGAGACAGACATCTACAATTGACACTGAGACACATATCTACAACAGACATTATTACAGACATCTACAATAGATACTGAGACAGACATCTACAATAGACACAGAGACAAAAATTTACAAAAGACACTGAGACAGACACCTACAATGGACATTGAGACAGACATCTACAATAGACACTGAGACAGACATCTACAATTGACACTAAGACAGATATCTACAATAGATACTGAGACAGACATCTACAATAGACACTGAGACAGACATCTACAGTAGACATGGAGACAGACATCTACAGTAGACACTGAGACAGACATCTACAGTAGACACTGAGACAGACATCTATAATAGACACTGAGAAAGACATCTACAATAGACATTGAGACAGGCATCTACAATAAAATGAGATAGACATCTACAATAGACACTGAGACAGACATCTTCAATAGACACTGAGACAGACATATACAGTAGACACAGAGACAGATATCCATAGTAGACACTGAGACAGACATATATTGAGACAGATATCTACAATACACACTGAACAAACATCTACAGTAGACACTGAGACAGACATCTACTGTAGACACTAAAACAGACATCTACAATGGACATTGAGACAGAAATCTACAACAGACATTGAGACAGACATCTACAATAGGCATTGAGACAGACATCTACAATATTAGACATTGAGAAAGAAATCTACAATACAATGAGACAGACATCTACAATAGACATTGAGACAGACATCTACAATAGACATTAAGACAGACATCTACAGTAAAATGAGATAGACATCTACAATAGACACTGAGACAGACATCTACAGTAGACACTGAAATAGACATCTACAATGGACATTGAGACAGACATCTACAATAGACATTGAGACAGACATCTACAATAGACACTGAGACACATATCTACAACAGACATTATTACAGACATCTACAATAGATACTGAGACAGACATCTACAATAGACACAGAGACAAAAATTTACAAAAGACACTGAGACAGACACCTACAATGGACATTGAGACAGACATCTACAATAGACACTGAGACAGACATCTACAATTGACACTAAGACAGATATCTACAATAGATACTGAGACAGACATCTACAATAGACACTGAGACAGACATCTACAGTAGACATGGAGACAGACATCTACAGTAGACACTGAGACAGACATCTACAGTAGACACTGAGACAGACATCTATAATAGACACTGAGAAAGACATCTACAATAGACATTGAGACAGGCATCTACAATAAAATGAGATAGACATCTACAATAGACACTGAGACAGACATCTTCAATAGACACTGAGACAGACATATACAGTAGACACGGAGACAGATATCCACAGTAGACACTGAGACAGACATATACAATACAATGGACATTGAGACAGACATTTACAGTAGACACTGAAACAGACATCTACAATAGACACTGAGACAGACATCTACAGTAGACACTGAGACAGACATATACAATACAATAAACATTGAGACAGATATCTACAATAGACACTGAAACAAACATCTACAGTAGACACTGAGACAGACATCTACTGTAGACACTAAAACAAACATCTTCAGTAGACACTGAGACAGACGTCTACAATACAATGGACATTGAGACAGAAATTTACAGTAGACACTGAGACAGACATCTACAACTGACACTGAAACAAACATCTACAGTAGACACTGAGACAGACATCTACAATGGACATTAAGACAGACATTTACAATAGACATTGATACAGACATCTACAGTAGACATTGAGACAGACATCTACAATAGACATTGACACAGACATCTACAATAGACACAGAGACAGACATATACAATAGACATTGAGACAGACATCTACAATATTAGACATTGAGAAAGAAATCTACAAATCAATTAGACAGACATCTACAATAGACATTATGTCAAGCTCTTTACTCATCCAAAGTCTAAAAAAAGTTGTAAATGAATTAAACAGACATTATTTATGATCTACAATCAATCTCTGATCTTTTAAACAAGTGAAAATATATGATTTGGTTGGAATATACCTTTAGTTTGTGACGCCAGAAAATCGCCTTTTAATTGTAGCCAACAAAAGACACAAATCAATAATAAAATTTAACAAGATTTATTATACACTAGTTTACAAGAAGTATTACACAAAGAGAAATGTCAACTTAATTGTCAAAATATGAGTCCAATCTTTTATCTTTCTTTATCCAGAAATCTTCACTGGAATCCACAGAATATTACGTCCAATAGGTCACAATTTAATATGATATTGTTAGTAAATAAAAGTGTCAATCCAACTGTTGAGAATGTTGATGTCTATCGATGTCTAAGTCTATCTATGTCTAAAGGGTCTGCATACTTATATATATACTCAAACGGAAACTTCTAGACAACGCTAGAAATTTAACTTACGCATCTTTTGTTATGATCCTTCTGGAAACGTTATGTAAGTGAAATAGAAAGTTCTAATCATTCCATGAGTATCAATGATTGTTCCAGTGATTTCTAAACTGCATAGTTGTAACACAATGTGTTTTATTTTGTACACAATGTAAAAAACATAATAGGCCACACAAAACAAATAAGGCCAACTAAATAAATATAATAGTTTAAGTTACAATATCATAACAAGTAACATTGTACTTCAATTTGACCTAAATTTCTATGAAACAACATGAAAAAACAGCATTTATGGCTAACCATGTGGACTTTGATAAGGCAACTGCCAAGATTAGTAAGATTTAAATGCTATATGGACATAATAACAACCTGTCCAACATAGAAAGGTACATCTGTGTATTGACAATGCTTGTTTTCTTTGAGTTTCTAATAAAGTTTATTATCTGTATAGGATTTACAGCCAGCTAAACATAGGTGTAACATGTTGAGAGAATCTTTGACATCCAGTGATTGGATAAGGTAATTATAAAATAGAAAGCACACATGATGTTAATACAAGTGCTGAGAAAGAAATAGCACATTTT
>JAASAO010004372.1:0-15721 GCA_017311375.1 Mytilus coruscus | reverse complement strand
ATGTAAACGTACTACAGATCTTACTAATATACTGTTGTACATGTTGTAATGCTAAGTTAGAATTGATCATTACAAATGTATGAGTAGATATTGTTATGACTGCAATTATGGTGATTATTTATTCCCTTGTATGTTTATGTTCATCTTTGTATTGGATCATTACACTGTACACTGTACTTAAATGTGCTTTATCATTTGTTGATCCAATAAAATGATCTGATTGATTATATTATTACAGAAGGCAGAAACAGATGGTGAACCAACAACCAAGAAGACAAAGTTAGATAAGAAATCCAGCACAGCTAGTACAGACCTTCCTGATGATGTTGATACTTCATTTCCTACACAGATTAATCCTAATGCTAAAACAAAGGATGGAAGGAAATTTACCAAGACTATTGTGTCGTGGAATGTAAATGGTGTGAGGGCTTGGTTAAAGGTACTTGATAGATTTCAAAAATGGATATGTCTAGCTTTTGGGAGACTAAAGGTTTTCCTAGGCAAAGTAAAATTATGCTAGACAGAGATAACTTTTCTGTACTCAAGTAGAAGGATATCTGTGATTGTACAGTTTTTTTGCTAGTCATGGAAATGCTTTGAAATAGCAAAACTTTAGCTTATACTTTTCTTTAGCAAATAATGAACAAATTCAGACACAAACATATATATATGTATATATTGGTCATTTTAATTTATGTCCAAATTGGACAGAGTTCAGTAGTTAACCTTGACCACCATTAAAACTGACCATCATGAAATAGTGCCATGTATCATGTGTAAAGAAAGTGACATTCATCTAAATCACATAAAAAACAAACAAGATACTTTGTTTGGAAGGTAAAGACATTTTGGGCTGTCACTATGAAGTTATATATATATACCAATTTCCTTTTATACATGGACATGATGGATGTGGAATTAGAGGCAAGAACATGAAACAAATCACTGTAAAGAAAAGAGTTCAGTAACTGGTAGATTTTGAAACTAGTATTAAAAAAATTATATATGTAAGATACATATATATTTCCCAAGTAAAAGGTTTTTGTCAAGAAAGGTTGAAATGTTAGATTGCCTATTAACCATTGTTAACTGAGATTTTCCTAAAATTCTGTCCTAGGAATTTTCTATAACATGTATTTAAATATTGTACCTCAATCAGTTAAGTGAAAGAAGGAAATACAAGTTGTACATTTTTGGGGAATATAGATTACACTCAATCAAATCCCTTTAGGGACTAGCTGATTAGCTATATATTTCAAACTCCATCATGTTTAATCTGCCTGTGTTTTATGAGGATGTGTCTTTAGTAACATACTTGTCAAGACAACCATTTTATAATAAAAGCACACAAGTTGCAGAAAGAGATACATTATCAATGAATCTATATGTTGTATATTTACCAACAGTTTTGTGGACAAATTACTTGGGGAGCACTTCCTATATACAAGGTGATAGGACGTGCCACTGTAATAGGTTCACATCTTCCAGCTTGAAAATATGTGAATAGGTGGGGAAAACTATCAGAAATATATGATAAGGTCAATAAAGTTTTCATTACCTGTTAAATGAAAAGCCCTGTAACTTTCTTGGTGTTACGACTGTGTTTTTATCCACAAATTTTCCTCTTGACTTTTGGTATTCCACTTTTCCAACACACCACACATGAAACCCAACCAATATAGGAAAAGGTTACATTTTTACCTACACAATATATATGAAAAGGTATACATTTTATGGCCCTGCAACAAAGTTGTCGGGGCCATATAGTTTTACCCTTGTCCGTCATTCTGTCATTCCGTCATTCCGCAACAAACCATTATAAGGAGTTTTTTTTTCTAAACGCCTTCAGATATTGGGCTGATTTTTGGTATGTGAGTTAACCATGATGAGTTACAGATCAAGTTTAAGTTTTGTTCCGCTCCACTGATTTTTGCCGAAATTACGGGCTTTGGACTTTTTAATTGTTGAAAATTACAGTTATACATATTTTTTTTCTAAAGGCCTTCAGATATTGGGCTGATTTTTGGTATGCTAGTTAACCATGATGAGTTACCGATAAATTGTAAGTTTCGTTCCGCTCCACTAATTTTTGCCGAAATTACGGGCTTAAGACTTTGAAAATTGTTGAAAATCAGTTATACAGACTTTTTTTCTTAACGCCTTCAGATATTGGGCTGATTTTTGGTATGTGAATTAACCATGATGAGTTACAGATCAAGTTTAAGTTTTGTTCCGCTCCGCTAATTTTTGCTGAAATTACGGGCTTTGGACTTTGATTAATTGTTGAAAATCACTGTATACGTATTTTTTTTCTAAACGCCTTCAGATATTGGGCTGATTTTTGGTATGTGAGTTAACCATGATGAGTTACAGATCAAGTTTAAGTTTAGCTCTGCCCCGCTAATTTTTGCCGAAATTAAGGATTTTAAGACTTTGAAAATTGTTGAAAATCACAGTTATACAGTACTTTTTTCTATACGCCTTCAGATTTTGCACTGTTATTTGATATGTGAGACTACCATGATGAGTTACAGATCAAGTTTATATTTCATTCTGCTATGCTGATTTTCATGTCGTTTCAACACATCTTGTTAGATCTGCAGTACATCCTCTTCCTGTTTGCTGATAGTTTGAAATTTAATTACTCATTGATCAATGAAATTTTCATCAAACTAGTATTGGTCTTGAGAGCTGGATACTATCCATGCATGTTTGTGTCCACATGTGTTGTTGAAATTGCAGATTTTTCAACTTTTGAGACGGGCCATTCGTGTCGTCCGACACATCTAGTTATAATCTAAATTATACGAAAAGGGTGGGGTAACAGAAACCCAGCGGCACCCTATCAATTAAGTATTGAAGCCCCCAACTGAGACAAATTAATGCAACAATTATGTGTCTCTGTGTAATACAATGAAGTGTTTGATTTTAAGTTCACAATGCAAAATAAAAGTAATCTTTACCTTAAAGTGCTAATGAGCATGATGAGCACATTGATTAAAGATCAGCATTTAATGTACATGATGTAGTAACCACAGTATAAAATTATCTACTTTAATCCTATGAATACTTTGGTAAATGATGTCACAGATGCGTAAATAATGTGAGTCATAATATAAACAGTAAGATCATAGAAGTGTAGAAATTTTACATTTCAGTAGCATGTAATATTTGCTGCTGGATGTTAAGCAACCATCAATCATTTATTTATTTCAGAAAGATGGCATAGACTATTTACAGAAGTATAAACCAGATATCTTTTGTATCCAGGAGACGAAATGTTCACAGGAGAAACTCCTACTACACTCAATGTGCCAGAGTACCACTCTTATTTCTCCTCGGGGACACAGAGGGTATGCTGGGACTGCTCTATACTCCAAAGAAAACCAAACAATGTTACGTTTGGAATGGGTAAGAATAATATATTCACTTTGCTTTATTTCATTGAATATCAACCTGTCTCTAACAGCAGTGAAAAATAGTTCTAAATGAAAATAATGTACTCTGTCTTTGACCCCAGGACTGCACTATACTCCAAAGAAAAACAAAACAATGTAACATTTGTAATGGAAAGAAAAAAATATCCTCTTAGCTCTAATTCAGTGAATATTGACCTGTCTCTAACCAAAGTGAAAAATAGTTTGGAAATATTCTTTATAAAGCACAAAAATGTCAGTATTCACCTCAGAAGCTAACAAAACCTTTAAATAGACTTATTAAGAAGGGATATAGTTACGATACTGTTGTCAGGTCATTAAAGATTGCATATTTTGGCGTTAATATTGATTCACTTATAGGGTCTTTGCATCGGAACTAAACACATTTATTTAAAACCAGTTGTTGGCATGACACGGGTTATGTTCTTTTCATATATGTTATGATGGTATGATACTAATACCCTAACGGGAAGGATTGTGCCTGATATTCATATGATGAAGACATAATCTTTCAATCAGTTTAATTGAAGTCTGGAGCTGGCATGTCAGTTAACTGCTAGTAGTCTGTTGTTATTTATGTATTATTGTCATTTTGTTTATTTTTTTTGGTTACATCTTCTGACATCAGACTCGGACTTCTCTTGAACTGAATTTTAATGTGCGTATTGTTATCGTTTACTTTTCTACATTGGCTAGAGGTATAGGGTAGGGTTGAGATCTCATAAACATGTTTAACCCCGCATTTTTGCACCTGTCCCAAGTCAGGAGCCTCTAGCCTTTGTTAGTCTTGTATTATTTTTAATTTTAGTTTCTTGTGTACAATTTGGAGTTTAGTATGGCGTTCATTATCACTGAACTAGTATATATATTTGTTTTGGGGCAAGCTGAAGGACGCCTCGGTGCGGAATTTCTGCTGCATTGAAGACCTGTTGGTGACCTTCTGCTGTTGTCTGTTCTATGGTCGGGTTGTTGTCTCTTTGACACATTCCCATTTCCATTCTCAATTTTATTGAATGAAAATAATGTGCTTTGTCATTGAATTGGGAATGCTTTATGCTCCAAAGATAAATAACAAAATATTTGGAATGGGTAAAGAAAAAATATGCCTCTTAGCTTTAATTCAGTGAATATCAACCTATCTCTAACCAATCATTGAAAATGTAAAATATAGTTCTGAATGAAAATAAAGTGCTCTGTCTTTGACCTTAGACATATAACAACATTTATAAAGATGGTTGAACTGCATTCCATTCCAAGGAAAAGCAAGGAACTGCAAGTGTGAATATAATAAAGGGTGATAGATTCAAAAGATGAATTTGCTTTAACCTAACCTAATTTAAATGATAACATGTCAGATTCCTTTCAGTTTTTATATTTTGACTTGCCATTGCTGGGTTGCCTGTTCTGATTGAATAATGTACATATCTAACTATGATAGAAATGGATATTTATCGTTTTGTTCCTCTTAAACAGAGTGTCCATGTTATAATCAGAAATGTATATAAATGGTTTTATGGTCTTAAGTTTTGTCAGTCATATTTCTGTCAGAATAAAGGGAGATGTTAGGTATACATGTCAGTCATATATCTGTCAGAATAAAGGGAGATGTTAGGTATACATGTCAGTCATATATCTGTCAGAATAAAGGGAGATGTTAGGTATACATGTCAGTCATATATCTGTCAGAATAAAAGGAGATGTTAGGTGTACATGTCAGTCATATATCTGTCAGAATAAAGGGAGATGTTAGGTATACATGTCAGTCATATATCTGTCAGAATAAAGGGAGATGTTAGGTATACATGTCAGTCATATATCTGTCAGAATAAAAGGAGATGTTAGGTGTACATGTCAGTCATATATCTGTCAGAATAAAGGAGATGTTAGGTATACATGTCAGTCATATATCTGTCAGAATAAAGGAGATGTTAGGTATACATGTCAGTCATATATCTGTCAGAATAAAAGGAGATGTTAGGTGTACATGTCAGTCATATATCTGTCAGAATAAAAGGAGATGTTAGGTTTACACCAATGAGGCAGCAAACCAACAACACAGAATCAACAAAAAATTATATATATGCAATATACTGTATTTGTACTTTTTTTCGCGTGTACTTATTTTCGCGCAATCGGTATTGCCGATGAATTCGCGTGTATTTAATTTCGCGGATGTGCCGTAAATATCAAAACATTAATGACATTTGAAACCTTATTATCAGTCAATACATACTTGTTCAAAAAAGTTTTGTATTTGTAAATATGTTTATTAAATATTTAAATTTTCATTTATTAAATCTTAATTTGTTAAACAAAATATAAACTTATGAAAAAAAGGTCAGTGTAATTGTTTACAAAATAAACAAAGATTTCTACTATTCAATCAACAAAACAGTAGGAAAGAGATTATTCTCCGATTAAATTGTAGTTACACAATAAGACTGTCAGATCGGCTTGGGTCATTATTTGTTACCTTTTATCCTTAATTGATTTTCTGTATGGATCACATGTGTTGTTTTAACAGTTTCACAGTTCAAATGAGGTCATGTTAAGGAAACCAGGTGAACGTTGTAAATTGCCGAGAAGATTATAGGTTTTGAAGGTTTTACATTTATTTAAGCTGCATTTGTATTCGCATGTATTTATTTTCGCGAAATATACCTACCATGAAATTGTGAAAATAAGTACACCGAAAAAAGTACATATACAGTATGCTAGTTCTTCATGTTCTTGTAAACCTCATTTTTGTCCCTGTGCACGCTTTTGTGGGGAGATAGAAATACTGGGCGTCCGTCCGTCCCGTCTTGTTGGCGCTCTCACAGGTACAATACTTGCGAGTTTTTTATAAAACTTATACTGTAGGTTAATATCAGCAATATCTCGGACACGTTATATTATGGTGGCCGATAGACTTTTTTTAAAAGAGTTATGCCCCTTGGAATTTATGGAAAATGGCCTCGTTAGCACTCTCACGGGTACAATTCTTGCAAGATTTTAATAAAACTTATACTATAGGTAAATATCAGCAATATCTCGGACAAGTTATGTAATGGTGGCGATCAACTTTTTAAAAGAGTTATGCCCTTGGAAATATTGATTATATGAAAAGTTGCATTGTTAGAATCCAATGTGTACAATTTTGCCAGAATTTTATGAAACTTATATCATAGGTTTATATCAGCAATTTCTGACACTTTCGAAAATAAGTGCTGATCAAATATTTTTAACGAGTTATGCCCCTTGGAAAAATTTATTATAATGGAAATCGCATTGCATTTGCTCTGAAGCCTTCATTTCTCCAAGATATTTATAAATTGTTTTAAAGAACAACAAAAAAAGTACTATTTTTAGTTATTGCCCTTGGATAGATAAAATATGTGCAACGGGGGACATTGGAACTCTGTTCTTTTATCATGTTTAAATCGAAACTTGTTATGTCAGTTTCTCAGTCAGTCACTGAATAAGTTATAGTTGATTACATGTATTAGTTCTATAGAATTACTATACATAAGGTGTACATGTCTGTCTGATAGTAACATATCAACTATATTAGGTATATAGAAGGATAATATTAGGGTTCATCTTTATATTGATAGTTTTACCATTTATTGATTAATGAATAAAGTTTGTTTTACGAATACTGCAAATAACACATCAAAGTTGAACCTACTCAATTGTTTTTCACTTGTTCTTTTAGGAATCAAGAAGCTAGATGAAGAGGGTAGACTAATTACAGCTGAATATGATACATTTTACATAGTTGGAGCTTGTAAGTCAATGTTAAAACATCCATTTGACTCCTTCAGAGCACACAAATCTGTTGTAAACAAGTATCAGCTGTTTGAGTTTTACTTTGGGAATGAAAGACTGCTAAGTTTTGTTCAAGTTCAGTCAAAGAATGAAAGTCTGATTCATTATTAAAGTTGATTATGATTAAATTGTAAAACTTACTGCTTTGTAAACCTATGTAGCACCTTACAGCTTATAGTTACCTACACATATTCCCTATAAACAATACATCTTTATCCTATTTTTAACTTATCTTCCACAATAGACACAAAAAGAACTTTGACACCATGACAAATTTTGATAAGATCTTTTGAATATATGACATACAAAATATAGAGTATGATTCCACTGGTTTTATATAATCCACTTTACACATTGTATCTGTACCTTTCTCTAGTCAGAGTCTTATGTTGTTGTAGATGTACCTAATTCTGGCAAAGGCCTTGTCAGATTAAAATACAGAACTAAAGAATGGGATGTAGCTTTTAGAGACTATATCAAAGGTCTTGATGCTAAAAAACCAGTAATATATTGTGGTGATTTGAATGTAGCTCATCAGGAAACAGGTAATTAAGGACTTTAAAATAGTAAATGATCTTTTATAGTCATTAAAGTTCTAGTGATTTTAATGTAGTTCAATTACAAATACATTTTTACCTGCATCGCCTTCGACGGAAGCAGGTCTAGTAAACGCTCCACTTCGTCCCTCCTTCCAAAAGAAAACTTTCGTCAAAGTTTTTTTTCTTGGCTTTTATGAAAGGGAATGATTTAATATCTGATCTACAGCTTGATGATGTGTAGTTGAAGCAAGGAAGCAATTTTAACATCTGCAGTGTAGCCACTTCCTGTTTGTCGATAGTTTGAAAATTTACAACACTCATTGTACAAGGAAATTTCCATCCAAATTTTCTTGGCTCATTTTGAAATGAATGATTTTAATATTTGGTCTGGGAATGATCAGTTATGCCCCGGAATACATGTTACCTCAATCAGTTGTATGCTGCCACACAGGTCCAGACCCAGTATTGGTCTTGTTAAACAGAAATTTTTAGGTGGACATTCTTTTTACTCTGTGCTAGAAAGGAATGTAATCTTCAATGCAAGAAAAACTAAATATTCACAGCCTGCAATATTGTGTTAAGAATTTCTACAGCCTTTTGTTTACAATGCTTTTAGCAGCCTGACATTTCAAATTAAAAACTAAAAAGTAAAACTTGTGTAAATTGGTTATATTTGAAATAAGTGTTTTCATATTATCATTAAGTCCAAAAATGTTTAATTGTGTGGGAAATTTTGAAAAAGAAATTAATTTACGTTGACTCACTATTAAAGTGTGATGATTTAGCTGGAATTAAAATTTGCTCTTATATAAAAGTAAAATATTTAATTAAAAATTTACAACACTGAAACCCAAACAGTAAGTCTTGTGAGATGTAACAGTTATACATTAAAAATGTTTTGATTTATTTTAGATCTCAAGAATCCAAAGACAAACAGAAACAAAACACCAGGTTTCCATGACGACGAGAGGCAAGGATTTACAGACTTGTTAGCTGAGGGATTCTTTGACTCTTTCAGAGAATTGTACCCTAATGCCAGGGAATGTTGGTCATTCTGGACCTACATGATGAATGCCAGAGCTAAAAATGTTGGATGGTAAATATTTTAGTTTTGGATATGACAATTACATGTTACCGTTGGAACTCGTAGAAGTCGGAAGTTTGGGAGTAAAATTCATAATCTAGAGAGGGGACCGACTAATAGATGAGATCTAGCGACCAGAGGAAAAATCCAAGCTTGAGAAAAGTGGTCAGGAGTGAATTTCCTGGTCAAAACTTAAGTTTGTGATTGCCAAACCTACATAAATCAATAAATAAAAAATTTTTGTTGAAAATAAATGACTACAATACTCTCTTTGTGTTTTATTTGTTCTTTGATACACATTTTCTGCCAATATTCATGTTGATATTCCCACCGTTTCCGGTTTGTGTATTGATTTTCATGGTCACATGGTTTGTGTATAAACCCAAAAGAAGAGCCAAGAACCAAAAATGAAAAGGAGATTACAATGTACCAAATATGTGAAAGGATGTATTCAGTGGAGTTATTGTGTCATTATTGTGATAATCATATCATGATATCAATTCAATACTTATAAATCATATAATAATCAAAAAATAATTTTAAGATTCATTCCCAAAATCAAAACATTATTCATTAAAATGTCTCAGGTAAACAAAAATTACAAAGTTGATTGACAAGTCAATATAATCCATTGATAACCCCAATTAAGAGACAAAGAGTTGCATTCACTAAAGGTGTGAAAACTATCAGTGATAGGTAAATAGATGACACTAATGAGTTGGAGTTATTTTAATATAAAGTTGATTAGCTTCACTTATTTTTTTTAATCCTTTAATCATCACAATATAATACGAATTATGAAGTGTACATGCTCATTTAACACTGAGTTATGTATGCTGTGAAAAATATTTTCATCAAGTGTTGTTCGACTTTAAATTTTTCAGGTTCATATTGGTTTATATTCGCTTTTCTCAAACAATAGGTTATTAGTCATATCCTACAAAATTATTGATGCATTACGTAAACAACACATGGCTAATCAAACAGTGAACAAAACAAGAGGAATGAATACATCTTTATTATTATCAGCAATATAAATTATCATGATGAGCATCAACTAGAATTCAAACCAAACAAACATTCATGCAGAAAATGAGTATAATTCCTGGATTTGCATTGGTTTTACCGGCGTTCCGTTACTGTCAGCTGAAAAAAAAAGCCCAAATTTTTGTCCGACTTATAGTCGGATCGACTTATACTTGAGTACCAACAGTACTCTAGGAGACATTGTAAAGTGTATTCACTATGATGCAGTGGTATGCAGTGCATATTTTTGAAGTTAGATATATTTTTTATCATGTGATAATGTAAATCATGTGATATTTATTTTGGACAATTTTAAAAACAAAATGATGTTAAATTTTAATTATTCGGTGCCGAAATTATGAGAATTGAGGACTTCCATTCATTCCTGACTTATTGCTGCTATCATTAACAAAAAAGAAATTGCACATAATACATGAGCAAATGTGTTTTATTTTTTTCTGGATTCATTTTAAGCTCACCTGGCCCACAGGGCCAGGTGAGCTTTTCTCATCACTTGGCGATTTTCTTCGTCATCATCCGTCATCTGTAACTTTTACAAAAATCTTCTCCTCTGAAACTACTGGGCCAAATGTAACCAAACTTAGCCACAATTATCATTGGGGTTTCTAGTTTAAATAAATTGCCTAGCTGAGTGCAGCTGGATACGACCGCAGATGTCCAACCCTGAAAAATTGGGGCCAAAATGGACACAATATTCACACTTGATATAGGTCTGAATTTGGATTGTAATTAAATTTTTGACACATAATAGGTTTCTGACACAGAATAACTGTAGTCAAAGAACTTCAAATTGGTTATATGATTTGAATTTATATTCAATTTTTTGCTTTTGTGCAATACACTATGCGAATTGATCCCCCTCCCCCAAAAAAATTAAAATAAGTTTTACCCTGTTTTTTTTGCGTTTGTGCAATACACTATGCTGTTGAATATTACCCCAAAAAAAATATTTGAAGAAATTTTCTTTTAATTTCTGAAATCTGAAATGAAAAAATTGTCCCGCTCAATTTTTTCACCTCCCTTTCCTTATTCCAAAAATAATTCTTTCCTTCAAGTTATGGTCAGTATCTCAGACAATCATCATTTCTAAATACATAATTTACAAGCAGTGTTAGGGAGGTAATCGAACATTGTTATTTAAATTGATTTGGATTTGGATTACCTCCCTTACACTGCTTTTAAATTGTCTCAATTGTTCTTTAACCAGAAAAACCCTTGCTTTTCCCCTTTTTTTGCCCCTAATTCCTAAATGGTTTGAGCCATAACCCCCCCAAAGTCAATTCTAACCATCCCTTTGTAGTATGGAAACTTGTGGTATAATTTCAGAGAGATTCATACACTTTAACACAAGTTATTGTCTGAAACAACAAAATGCTTATTTGGGCCCCTTTTTGGCCCGTAATTCCTAAACAGTTTGGACCATAACCCCAAAATCAATCCCAACCTTCCTTTAGTGGATTTAAACCTTGTGTTAAAATTTTATTGATTTCTATATATTTATACTTAAGTTATTATCCGAAACCATCTGTCTTCGGACGACGCTGACGACAACGATAACGTGATACCAATATATGACCAAAAATGTTTTAAATTTTTGCGTCGTATAAAAGGTGTCTGATGACCCTGTCTGCCAACCAAGATGGCGAAATGGCTAAAAATAGAACATATGGGTAAAATGCAAGTTTTTGAAAACTTAATAACAGAGAAAATCTGATGGGGCAGAAATGTTCAGAATGTTGAGCTCTACAAATTTTGTATATATGACAAAACTGACAGACGACTTTTATAGGAGTTATTGCCCTTAATTGACAAATTTTATCACTTTTTTTCATTTTTGCCTATTATCTTGAAAACTTTAATAGATAGAGAGAAACTTTAATGCAAAAATGATCAGCAAGAGAAGTTCTACAAATAAGTTCACATGGTGGAAATCGTCAGTCGACTCTTTATTAGAGTTACTGCCCTTTGATGACTATTTTTACCAATTTTTTGTGTTTTTGCCTTATATCTTAAAAATTATAATAGATAGATAGAAACTTAAATAAGCAAAAATGATCAGCAAGACAAGCTCTACAATTAAGACAACATGAAGGAAATCATCTGACAACACCTTATTGTCATGCTTTTTAATGACGATTTTTACCAATTAAGACAACATGAAGGAAATCATCTGACGACACCTTATTGTCATGCTTTTTAATGACGATTTTTACCAATTAAGACAACATGAAGGAAATCATCTGACGACACCTTATTGTCATGCTTTTTAATGACGATTTTTACCAATTAAGACAACATGAAGGAAATCATCTGACGACACCTTATTGTCATGCTTTTTAATGACGATTTTTACCAATTAAGACAACATGAAGGAAATCATCTGACGACACCTTATTGTCATGCTTTTTAATGACGATTTTTACCAATTTGTTTGTGTTTTGCCTTGTATGATAAAAATGAAAATAGATAAATAGAAACTTTAGAAAACAAGGCAAGATCTACAAACAAGTCAAATTTTGCTGATAGTTAGTAGACTGTCATTCTTTATAGGAGTGATTGCCCTTAAATGAGGATTTTTTTTAACCTCTTTTGTGTTTTGAGCAAGATAGAGAGGAACTAAACACAAAACGATCAGCATACCAAGATCAACAAAAGAGATTTTTGTCATGAATTCTATTCTCGTCGACAATGTTGGAGAGTGTCCTTTGTTGAATATGCACATAGACTTACCGTAGAAAGGCTTGTATAGTTCGCACTGGTACATAGTCCGCACCCCCTTCTCCACACGAAATTTTAGGTAAAAAAACTTTTTGTAACTGTTAGAAAAGGTCTAATGAAACTCCGGTAATTTCAAATCCTGTGCAGTCGTTTGCGGTATTTTTTTGGAAAAACCTGTTTTCCATCATCAAACAGAAGCTGAAACTGCTTGTAAATGATTCTAGAACGCTTCATGATTGTTAATATAAGTTTAATTCACTTAAAAAACAATTTAGAAACTTGTGTATGTTTAAACAGGAAGTTTAAAACTCACGTGTAAAAGAAGAAATTAACCGGTGAGAGTCGAAATCCGTACATAACAGATATCACTATAATACGACTTTGAAAGTAAAACAGTTCCATCCTTTTGTAAAACAGTCTTAAATATATCTATCACATTAATGTTTGAAGGGTCTTAAGCTAATACAAACCATATTAGTCAGTATGAAACACCAAAACGGAACGAACAATAACCGATTACGTTTTGTAGTTTACAAATTCTAAGCTGGTTTACGGTTGTCTTTTTCACTATGTTTGTATCGTTTCAATCAATAAGATACCAGTTTATTTCAACCAATGCATTGAAAAGAAACGAGAAATTTGTAATGAAAGGTTTAGTTTTTATATTTATCAGTATTAATTTGATATTGAATAGAAATAACTTATTAATATGGATGAGTTAAAATTATTAGTTTGAAAAATGATAAGAGCGCCCTCTACAATATCAATAACAAAGATGGCGGAACGTAAACAAACCATCTCGCCCGCGAAATTGAAATTTTTCTCTTATTTCTTGCTTATTGTACTCTATAGTCCGCACCCCGTCTGGAAGGTCCAATTTTGGAGAATAAAACCGCGGACTATACAAGCCTTTCTACGGTAGGTGAGCGACACAGGCTCTCTAGAGCCTCTAGTTCTGTTTTTCACTTACATGACTGATCAATGAACCATTAGTTATTACGGCAGTAAAATAATATTTTTACACTGCCAGCAATGGTTGAAGGAGAGGCACCAGGATTTTTTAGTGCATTCCAGAGTTTTGGTTCTTGATTGATTGAATAAAGTGAGACACTTACTGTGAAGTACTTTTATTCGTGGGGTACCGATTTTTGTGGTTTTCGTAGATGGCTTTATCCATTAATTTAAGTGTCCAAAGAAATATAACAACTGATGTCCAAATCAAGACATGGAAAGATCCCCATGTAAGTTTGACTCAAGGATACAGGCACATAATCTAGAAAATACATCGAATATCAGCAAACGCACAATGAACTATATAAATTATACAACTTCAGACAGGATTTTACCCATTTAATCTTTCAAAAACGTAAACTGTACGACTCTTTAATTCTCATGAAAAATTAATTTTGATTGATGAAAGTCAGACTTCCAGTGATGATATGCGACGATGAAGTTATCATTTTATCTCCTCACAATTCTGATACGGAAAAAAAAAATCATATTTGGCGTGTTTTTTTATTGCATAAGAATAAATTTTACCATTCAAAGTACATTTGTGGTATTTTTTCTTTATAGTTGTTTCCTTTAAGTGACGTGTGTGGCCCAATTAACAACATTGATGATCATTAAAAAATCTTTTGATTATTCGATCTCGGGTTAATTTGTGTTATCACTTCTGATTACATGTGTGCGACAATTTAAATGTACTTTGCATTTTCCTTTAATTGAGACAATTTGTAAGCATAGATGAATCTGACAGCTTATTTCCGAAAGCAATTATTTTATTAAAAATTTGATGAATGTTGTCAGTGATGAAATACGAACAAATAAGTGAAAATGAACATCATATTTTGCAATGTCCAACAATTCATTATAAAACAACATTTGACTATTTTCAAGAATCTTTGTTGCTTGTAATGTTAAACGCTAAGTCGATAGTTGCTTTAATCTTTATTGACGCAAAACATAACTCTCGGAAGAGGTAAAAACTGAAATAAACAAAAGTGACAATTTTACTACAAGAACAAGAAAATTGCATGACTAGTAAACAATCAAAATAATGCTGTTAATGACACAATGTAAGAATAGTACAATAAACAGTTCATAGTTTTGTATGTTCGTAAAATGTTCTTTCTGTGTTCCTGAATATGCATATAATATATTTATAAACATAAAAATACTGATTTGTCGAGTATGTGTAATTCACATATTATGGCTTAAAAGGTGCACCATACATTTTAATAATGACTAGAAAAATTAATGCTTATCAGATTAACTCTTTCTCATACACAAATGTCACATATATACTTCAAAATAACTTGGACAAATAATTAAATCTAAAGCTTAAGGTGGTGCAAATTGCGTTCCATACTTATAAAAATTTGAACGTAGCTCTGAGCTATTTATACTTTCAAATAAAATAACACGCCATAATCTTTATAACTGTTCATTTTATGACGGATTGTACCTTTTTCAATGTAAAAACTCTGAATCATAATGTATAATATCATTGTTACATGTACTCCAACATCGCACGTAAAAATACACTGAGTCTGCTTGTTTACATTTGTAATCTCTCATTTCTACAGATTTGTACCACTTAAAAAATAGAAATAAACATTTCAATATACAAACAATATAACACTACATAGTCAGTTAAAATAAACTTACTCTGTGGGGGATCTAAATCTGCCTAGAAAATTTGTCCGTGAAAATTAGGCACATGCTTTCTGACTTCTTTGTACTGATAAACTTTACCACGAGGAGTTAATCAAGGGAAGTAATTTTACTTTCACTTTCAAAATACTGTTCAAGTACTGCTTAAAGAGAGATAACTCTAATGTAAAAATGGTTCCATTACATTCCCCGTCTGATTTTAACAAGAAAAATCACTTATCCAATTATTAAAAAAGTGATATTAATACTGACTAAAAATACTGAACATGATAATGATAATCTCAAGTAAATTGTTAGAAAAACCTTCATATTGTTTTTTTTACTAAGTCTCTAAACCAAAAATTTAACAATTCTATGTACCTACTATGTACAAAGTCTCTATAATAGTTCATATTGTCAGTTTGTAAACA
>JAASAO010004242.1:0-15826 GCA_017311375.1 Mytilus coruscus | reverse complement strand
GTCCTTTAATCAACACAGCTGTGACAATCATGGCCTTTTCGCAAAATGGATAAGAGTCACCCTGTGTCTGCTGGTGATGTGAAAGTCCACATGGCCTTTAATTTACACGGCTGTGACATTTATAGCCTTTTTGTGAGATAGGATAAGAGTCAATGATAAATTAACTGCTTGTTATACAGGTGACGGGGGTTATCTCTAAGGCACTAGATAAACAGTGGCCAAGAACTTCAAAGATTGATAACTACATGGCTAGAGTTTTCCATGCTTGACAATTAATGTTAAACAGGAATGATAAATACATAGTATGTAAGCACATGCCATACATGCTTGGAAACCAGTTCACTTAATATATGAACAGTGGGTCCAAAAAACCAAAACAGTAGTATGTTAAAATTATTTAGTTAAGTGACTGATGTTTCGGAGTCTCCAAACCAAATATATATATTGGATAGAAAAAAAAATACAATAATTAAATAAAAATGTTAAGAATAAAGTATGTATCCCAATATTTTGTACAACAATTTATTGATTCTATATTCTTTATGTTATTTAAAAATCTATGAAACATATATACATAACTATAAATATATCAGTGAACAAATCAAGGTAAAATACAAACTTTATTCTAACTGATATTGTTTGTTAGAAAATGCATGTGGATATTATTAATATGGATAGCTCTGTATATATGCAATAATATACGAAGGTTAGTCATTTAAATTTAGTTTAATTTATTAATATTTGAATTGTAAATTATGTGTAACATATTTGCTTTAACATACATTTAGAAACAAGAACCATCAGACGTATGAATATTCATTTAAAAGCTATTTTATGATTTCGTATGAATATTCATTTAAAAGCTATTTTATAATATATGACAACAGCTTACGAGCTGTTCATACAAAACTGACTATCCCAAATGCTAGTTTTAAAATACTATATCAAAATCGATCAAGTAATAATTTATGATTTAACAGAAACCAGATGAGTTTAGTACATTTTTGGCTTAATAACTTATACGGAAACACATATTAGAAGAACGATTTTGTTTTACAATTAGTACTGTACCCATATTATAATGGACATGTGCATCCGCTACAGTAACTATAATTCAGTAAGTAAATGTGCAATTGTTAATTGTCCGTTTTTGACATGAAAATAAAGTATAGCATCTATGGTTATATTTAAATTGGGAAAATATGATTTACTTGGGTTTGAACTCGCTTTAAGTAACCTCGAGTACTCATTGATCGGTACTTTGACCTTGGACTGTTTTCTGCTCTTTGGTCGGGTTGTTGTCTCTTTGACACATTCCCCATTTCCATTCTCAATTTTATTTGTGTCCTTTGTCTGTTTAAGTTATTTTTGTGCTTCGTGACAATCTAAAGAGTCAAACCATCTCCATCTAACAGTTTGCTCTTCTGTTCTGCTGGTCCACCACTTCCTCATGTTAGATGATGTTTTGAGCGCTCACAAACATGTTTTACACCACCCTTTTCTATTTATGCCTGTCTCAAATCATAGGTCTGTAGTTCGGCGGCTGCATGATATACATTTTTTTTATTGAAATTCTATTGTATACTAATGACTACATTGTCGATGATAGCATGTCAGTAATTATGTGCATTATGGGTTTTTCTCATAGCTATTTTGCAGAAAATATATATGGCATCTAAAGAGTGAAACTATCTCTAAACATAAAGAAGATAGATTAAAAAAGCAACGTCTGATTCTGCTTTTAAAACATGTACATGGTAATAATTAGGTACGCCAGTGGTGCGCGTGGATCAAATCAGTTGAAAATGTAAAATAAATACAACATATAGAAGAGCTTTGAAAACCTAAATTTTCGAACAGAATGGGGGCTATTACCTACACTCTACTTATATATATTATGTTATGTCATCACATTATTGCAAAAGTATCTTTTTTCGAAACACGGTCATTTCATAGTCGTATAAGTAATGTAAATAAGCTATCGTGGCTGGTCTGTTTTTTAATTAAATCCTTCAGACTTTACTACTTAGTATGCCGCATATAGAAGTACATTTGGCAGTTGTGATATATACAGTTCACATTTTTAGGGAAGTCGAATTGTGTTATATTTTTTTCCAATTATTTTTTCTATACTTTACTTACTAAATAGACAAAGGTATATTTATTATAATATTAGTTACATAGTGTGCTAGTGACCTAATACGATATATATGGGATCAGTAAATTCCATATTGGGTGAGACCCCATATTTATCGTATTAGGTTACTAGCACACTGTGTAACGAATTTATCTTACAGACTATCTTAACATGTGGTATTTAGACTAGTGGCCTATCAATGATCAAGTCGTCAATATTAAGAACCTACTTACATTGGTCTATACAAAAACAAATGCCAACAATAACAACTTGTAAGCTTTAAATGTGTTTTATGAATTTATTTTAATCGTTCATCATCAATTTCTTCGTCTGTTGAAACCTTTCAGATTTTTCCTCAACACCGTGTTGTTTTCACAAAGGGACGTAACACCACTACTAACCGTGTATTGAAATAAACCACGCCTACTAACCCCATATGAAATATACACGGTCTCCACGCGGTTGCTTTTAACCAATCATATTTCTAGAAATGTATAGGAGGTAAGATAATATCCTACCGTCTATGAATTTGACCTTGTATATTTGATGTGCACAAGTATTAGTCGGTAGGAAATGATTATTACACAGTCTATCAGTAACCTAGTATGGTGTATACACGGTCAGTAAATTTGATATGGATTTTCGAGCGAAGTAAAATAAAGTCCCCCCCCCCAAAAAAAAAAAAAATCTCTCGAACCGAACCAGTTTTATAATGCATTAATTTATCTTAAACTAATGTCAATTGCATGGAAAATAAAGAAAAAGGATTTAAAGTCATAGAGTTGGTAAATTACATTCATCTTATTTTTTAAATACATTTTTTTATTCTAATAATTTTTTTTTTTTTAAAGTTTCAGAAGGGAAATGAAAAAGACAATTGTTCCATTGTTTCCATTGAAGAAAATAAATACGTCATTGAATTGGAAAACAAGTCTTGCCTCTGTATGTTATAGAAAAAAGATATTTTTTAATAACGTCGAATAAAATTATTTGCCCCGAAAAAATAACCCATGCTACCCCATGTTACATCCCTTTCTTTTAAGAATCACATCTTAAAGAAGAAACAAAGATAAGCTTTGAAATGAAACTGTTTTTAGTTTTACTGTAGTAACGACCATACAAAAAAAGGGGCTCGTGATCGGAATAAATTATAGATATGCAAATAATGACTGGATGGATATTTTATTAAATGTGAAAATGGTCAATTTAATATTTTCTTCAATTCGTCTTTTCTTGCTTGATGCTCCAAATTACACAACAGGTAGAAATTCTTTTTGGAATGTTTACAGGCAAACTCAATATTTATCGAGCCAATATAAACTACTTTAAAAATTCTTTTGTTGAAAAATCCCAGTTTTAAAAATATCGTTTTCTAAGGGAAAACACACAACCGTTTACAAGGAGGGGACAAGATAAAAACACAAGCAATAATATATTTTATTTTTAATTTGAACAGAATTTTTCTATTGTTTAGAATTGTAAACTTACATCGGGATTGATTGAAATGATTGAACATCACGGAGTAGTATTAAACCTTCGGATAGGAGCATCTGAAAATGAGAAGTATAGTATAACTTATCGCCTAATTTGAATATCAAAAACAGGACTACGCGGGACGGAATGACGCATTGATTAAACTAGTTCGCAGCATGAGTTTAATTCATAGCGGTGTTTGGTCACACGTGGTCTTATTTTTTATATTCAAAAACGGCGATTGATTATACTTTTTGTCATATAAAAACAGAATATCAAAAATCTTGTTCAACCAAAAGTTGTTGAAAATGCACTTGGACTAATAATTGTCGATATGTGATACACTTAATCAGTTAGTTATAAGTATCAACGCAAATATTCACTTGGAAGTCTCAAATGAGGGTCCGGTAAAAGGCGGTGAAAGTCTCGAGAGTGAAAATATGTTATTTCACATGTTAGATTATGGGAATTTACATGTATCACAATGGGAAACTCATATAAAATCACCATCATCTATATTGACAAAAAAAAAACATGCATGCGGAAAACAGGAAATATATCATTGACAAATTAAGAAAAAAAAGTCACACTGCATAGATGCAAATATAGAGCATTGTAACAAATATCAAGACACTCTACTGTGTAGTTACTAAGAAGAATACAACAAACATTTCTTGTATTGTCATCATTCAAGTAATACAGGGGCCAGTTTCACAAAGCTCTCTTAGGACTAAGACATGTCTTAGGATGGTCTTACGACATATCTTAGTCCTAAGTGGGTTTCACAACGTGGTCCTAACTTAGGACATCTCTTAAAGTTGGTCATAAAGTTAGGACTACACGAGAGGTGTCTTATGATGGTTTTAGGATAGTCATAATTTTATTTATATAAATTACACTTATTTTTTATATTAATTTTGCAAATTATCTAATTATCATTTAATTATCTAATTCCTTTTCCTGCTCGTTACTAAATCTTTATAGGTTGACGGATTACTGTGAAAGTACTTTTATTCGTGGGGTACCAATTTTCGTGGTTTTCGTGGATTGCCTTATCCACGAATTTAAGTGTCCAATGCAATATAACAACTGTTGTCTAAATCAAGACATAGATGGAAAGATTCCCATGTAGGTTTGACTACATGGATACGGGCATTGTTGATTTAATGTAGAAAATACATCTTATATAAGCAAAAACACTATGATCTTTATTTAAAACTTCAGAGAGAGGATTTCACCCATTTAATCCTTAAAGAAACCTGAATTGTCCGACTTTCAACCATTAAATTCTAACAAAAATTATGGTTTTGATCAATGAGAGTCAGATTTCCGGTGATGATATGCCGGATGATATATTGAAGCAATTTGATCGCCTCATAATTCTCATACGAAAAAAATCATTTTGGCTTGCTTTTTTAATTTCAAAAGAATTAAATTCTACAATTGAAAGTACATTTGTAGGACTTTTAATATGTAATAGTTTTTTTTACGTGACAAATGTATGGCCTAAATTAACACCTTTGATGATCGTTTATCTGTTGATCTCAGGTTAATTAGTGTCGTCACGTCTGATTTCAAGTATGCAACATTTAAAATGTTTACTTTGCAATATCCTTCAATCGAGACAATTTGTAAGCATAGCTTATATCCGAAAGCAATTATTTTATTAAATATTTAATGATTGTTGTCATTAAGGAAAGACGAAAAAAACCTTTTTGCAATGTCCCACAAATCAATATAAAACAACAATTAATTTATTTTCAAGAACATCATTTCTGATGGCTTCAAATTCTTCGCTCGATTTTTTTTTTCTTTAGAAAACTAAATTCCACGAATTTAAGAACCCACGAACATATAGCTTTTGCTCAAACCACGAAAATTGGTACCCATGAATAAAAGTACTTTCACAGTATCAACAATGAACATTCGATGTATTTATAGCAAGAATGCGCGATTTTATCCTTTAACCTTATTATGACCGATACAGTGACAAATTGCATTCAAATCACTTTTACAAAAAAAAAAAAAAAATGATCATCAGTTTATTGGTTTTTTTTTTTTCTCAAATTTGTATTTGAATTTATATTTGTATATTGGTTTATTATTAATAGATTATTTATTTTATAAATTACACTAATGTTTTATATCAATTTTACAAATTATCTAATTATGGAATATTAATCAAAACGTTTAGTAATTCATGGGAAACACATACTACATTTACATGAATTTTTCCATAAATCCATGTTATTATTTAAAATTTTTAAGAACTTGCGACAGGTTTAGGATATCTTAGCTAAGATTATCCTAAGACAGCTTCGAGGCGAGGTCTGAGATATGTCCTAGGATAGTCATAAGAGGATCATAAGACATGTCCTAAGATATATCTTATGACAGGTCTTAGGATAACTTCGTGAAACCGGCACCAGGTACAGGTATGCGACAAAAATAAATAAATTAGTAACGGATTTGAAATTGGACAGACAAAAGGACGAAAGGACGGGTGAACAGGGGTAAATCGATATAGACCATCCTTATGAGCAGGATTATCATATTATATATCGATCAAACATCCACTTTGTATGTCTGTACAATACATCACTAATGTACATAGCAACACGGACAATGATGACACAAATAATCAAAAGTACAAGTTATTGTGGGTATATTCCATGCATGGTTAAAGGATAATCATTTACTAATCCAAGAGCTGGATTTTTGGATGATACATAATTGTTAAACACTGTATATTGTCCTCTGTTATTTTTGTCATTGGGTTGCTGTCTCATTTACTTAATTAAAATTGAGAATGGAAACGGGGAATGTGTCAAAGAGACAACAACCCGACCAAAGAGCAGAAAACAGCCCAAAGCCACCAATGGGTCTTCAACACAGCGAGAAAATCCCGCACCCGGAGGCGGGCTTCAGCTGGCCCCTAAACAAAAATGTGTACTAGTTCAGTGAAAATGGACGTCACACTAAACTCCGAAACATACAAATGAACCAAAACTAAAAAAAACATTCAAGACTAACAAAGGCCAGAAGCTCCTAACTTGGGACAGGCGCAAAAATGCGGCGGGGTTAAACATGTTTTGTGAGATCTCAACCCTCCCTCTATACCTCTAACCAATGTAGAATAAACAAACACACAGCAATACGCACAGTAAAACTCAGATTGTCTCTTTTAATTCTAATCATTTGGTAGGACATTCAAATGACATATGATAATCGTCTATATTATTGGAATTTGAAAAATGGTAGATCTTAGGCTTGAATGTGGATTTTTCGACTATTCAGATCTTCACCATTTGATTTTCAATTTTTTTCTGTCTCAAAATTGATATTTTGCTCTTAATATTTTTGAACATTGATCAATAGCCCAGGAAATATTCGAATATTAATAATTATTGAAAAACTTGATTACACTACCTGAAAACTGGCATGATCCTGGAGCAATTAAAATGAAATCAACGCTACTTTTCAAACATTCTTATATAAACTATTATCTTTACAATAATTGCTGTTCCGATGAGGGACACGGATACGAAAACACGATATGTTACACAGAAAGTAGTACATAAAACATACCCTAACAATCAATAGATTACCATTTCAGAGCTATATTATAATAAAACGGTTCAAAAATAGATTGTATTACACAATTTTTTTTATATCTTAAAACTCCCTCAGGCAAAGTTTTCCTCAAATGAAAATTTGACTATTCTGTTTATGTGTATTTTGTTCATAAAGTTCATACGTAACGTTTTTACGTATTCATACATCCCTTGTTTTCACATGTTTAGGTTTGAGCGTTGAAGTTAATTTCAGAAAAGCACTACGAACGCACGAAATTTAAAAATACAAAATCCACATTGGCAAAAAGGCGAAACCAAGGGTAGAAAAAGGATGTGACAGAGTAAAACCTTGGTTCCTTGGCAACTTTCTGTGGGATGGGTTGAAAGATTTTCTATTCATCTCGCTGTCAAAGAGTACATGTTTAAAAGAAAGGACTCAAACAAAAAGTATCAGTCAATCTGTTTGTATTATCCCACAGCAGGACCAGATGGTAGTCTTACAAATTTATATAATGGTGCATGTCTGCCTTCACTTAGAGTATAATAGTTTGTACCATTGACGTCCCAGCATACTGCTTCACCTAATCGTTCACTGTGGTGTGGTATTTCAATAGGAGGAGTTTCCACTGCAGATAGATAGTCATTGTTTTGAACTTTCCAATAATATACGTGATTTCTTGCTTTAATGATTAGCTCCGTCCCGTCTGGAGATATGTCACCTGCCCCTGGGTCGTGGTGATGTGTAGTGATGTTTAAATGCACAGATGATGTTGCATTGAAAGGTGTCGTTGATCCCCATGCCGAGGACGGAATATGAACTATTAAGCCTTTGCCACCATTAACATTCGAAACCATGTACATATCTCCATGGTTATCTACTAGTAAGGTTTGACCGTCAACCTCTGTCCATCTGCAAAAAAGTATCAATACAATACAATACAATACAATACATATTCAATGTATATCATAACTAAATTGTCCTCACCAAAATTGGAAATATTATTAATGACAGTGATAATAGTACACTCTATAAAATTAACGTTTAAAGTTAATTAATGAGCAAATGTCTACAAAAGGGTAACTTATTGTTCCCTAAAGATAATTGTGATAAAATAAAAATAGAAAATTGCAACCAATATACAAGAAATGAAATTGAGTATTGTTTTAATGAGCAATACACTACAAGTTGCTTGTAAAGGACACAAAAGTTAAACTATTTTGTAATGGAACCCATCATTTTCAATGCTGTCGGTAGATTGTTATTTTTCGAGGGTATCATCAGCTCAGTAGTATGTGCTTCGGTACTGACATGAGTTAAAACAAGTATTTTGAAATATATATAAAATGATTAAATAGGAAATTGTTCAGAAGCTAAGGTTCCAACTCCCGGAAGCGAAATGAATGGTTCGTTCATTGTTGAAGACCTTACATCAACTGTCAAGATGAAGAACAGGAATAAAAGCCCTGTTCATTGATAATTTTCTATGTTTTCTCTGTATTGTGTGCGATTTTGTCCCATGTACATTTACTCCATATCCTTTCATTTTCTATTTCTTTAGATGATTTTGGCTATTCTTGGTCACATAGCTCCTAACATTACTACGTATTTGTACAGCCCTGGTATTCAAATATTTAAACTTGAATGTTTCTGATGATGGTAAATAAAAAATGCATGTTATTTTCATCATCTAAAACTTTGGACATCGATAATGAATACACAGGCAAAAGCTCTACCATGACTGTATTAGAGTGATAAATATTTTTGCTTAGTCTTCCTTTCCGTCTGTGGAATGACACTTATCTAACGGGAATGTGCATCATACAAAAACGTATAAAACGTTAAATGGTGTAAATAAAAGTACAAACTTTCATGACACTATTCGATATTCTTGTAAAACAAAAGAAGATATGAATAAGTAGGTAGACCAAAAAAGGATTGGTTATCTATGATGTGTTTGAATATTTGACAGAAAGTGTTGAGCTTTCGGTGATAAGCTTTCTGTCATTGTTTTCTTTCTTTTGTTTTTAAATTACTATCATGTCTTATTATATCTTATTCATGTTTCGTTTGACATTCAAAATTTCATTTATTAACTGGAACATATTTGCTTATGTACCAGTTCAATGTAAACATGGCATACAGTTCAATTAACATCGAATATATAAGATTTTTTTATAAAAATAAGGAGATTTAATATGATTGCAAATGAGACAACTATCCACCAAAGTTCAAGAGAAGAGGATATTTAGCATTCAATCACATGAAAGACATACATAAATGGTAGCTTGTCGATGATAGTTAACGTCTGATCTCTGACTGCACCAGGTTCTCGTACTCTATAAATCATATTCACTGGCCTGTGATGATTCAATCCTGCGTCTGCTATGTAAATACATGATGATTTATCTGGACATGGTCCCATTGCTATGTCTTCCCAGTCATAATGATCTGCACCAGAGATACCAAACTCCGCTATAATAGAAGCATCTGTAGAATCTATGGCGAATATCCGCGATAAATCTCCACCATCGTTATGTGAATAGAGGACATTGGGGTGTACTCTACTAGCGGCCAGACCCGATGCTTCATCTAAATCAGTGGAGTCTAATGTGCCCACAGTTATACCAGAACCGAATGGTGACTGAGCATTTGCTACCAAGATAAGACATATGTAGTGAGAGATAATAAGTACAATATTGAAATAGACTAATATAAATCTGTTTGTATGTTAATATATAAAATCTTTGTACCACACTAAAAGACACATATTGTAGCCGTCGCGTATATCCAAAGCATTCTAAATTCAGCTAAATCTTATTGAAATATAGGTCGATTGTTTACATGTCAGTTGATTGTTTTTGAAAAACTAATAGTGGGTAAACAGATCAACAATGACAGTAATTACAGGAGTAAATGACTGGTGCGTGCAGTATAACAGAATGGCGTCAATAGTTCAATACATAACTGTACATGTTTAGGTATTCAGATAATACCAATAGCACGTATAGTACTACTACCTGTCGATACTTGTATATTGCCATTTCAATCAAGAATTGAATACTCATTTATATATATATATATATATATTTATTTATTTTTTCGGGGGAAGGGGAGGGGGGTTAAAGCGTTGACCGAAGCACATTTTGTATGAAGAGATTCCCTTAAAATGAGCGCAAGATCAACGCTTTAGCACCTTATGAAATAAAAAAGAAGAATTCAATTTTTATAATTTCATTCAATTTGATATTCTACAACACCAAACACTTATGAGTTATATCAAGTTTTTGTTTGTTTTCCTATGCATTGTTCTAACGCTGTATTGGGAAGCACGTGCAGTCATGAATGTTGCAGTTTATTGAAAAATAAAATATAACTTTGAAAAGCTATCGATTGTTGTCAGTCGATAAGAAGTACGGATTCTATGAAATAGACGTATGATGTGATTATATTGTCGTGATTGCTTCAGACGGCTTATAACATCATTACACTAACTCATGTCTGATTATATTGTCGTGATTGCCCAGACGGCTTATAACATCATTACACTAACTCATGTCTGATTGTATTGTCGTGATTGCCTCAGACGGCTTATAACATCATTACACTAACTCATGTCTGATTATATTGTCGTGATTGCCTCAGACGGCTTATAACATCATTACACTTACTCATGTCTGATTATATTGTCGTAATTGCCTCAGACGGCTTATAACATCATTACACTAACTCATGTCTGAGGTTTCGGGATTGAAATTATGTCTAGAAAACCATGGTCCATTTATAAGATTAACTTTGACCTTCAACTAGCTTTCGGTAACTGTGAGTACTCTTTTTGTTAGTTGTTTGTGCTAAGTATCGATCTAATGAGTCAAACCCTTTCTCACTGACTTTTGCACTTTGTTCAAATGTTGTTCTATTGCACCAGTAACCCAGACGACATTAATGGAGAGTGGTTAAGCTGTTTTCTGGTACGATTTGTTTTAATGACTGTTAAAGGTTTTCCGTAACTTTGTATTTTGAAATATTCATTACAAAGTGAAAGTATCTAATCACTACAAAAAAACTTACCAGATATATAAAATAAACAGACCAGTGGAATATATCCAACGTACATGACTGTGACGTATATATATATACTGTATAACACTGTACAGAAATTGAAAACTGATAAGCATGTGAAATTAATCATGTCTCTGAAAATTCTATAAATGGTGTAATGCGACAATGCTTTAGTTTTTCGACGTAGCATTCTTTTGCTTGAGGTACGTATATATATATATATATACATATGGTACTTCTAAAATAAAATTGGTCAGGCTTAATGTCGGTTCATATAAAAATCACATGTGTCATTTCGGGGCCTTTTATAGCTTACTATTGGTATGGATATTGCACATTGTCGAAGGTCGTACGGTGACCTATAGTTGATCACTTCTATGTCATTTGGTCTCTGGTGGAGAGTTGTCTCATTGACAATCATATCGCATCTTCTTTTTTTACATTTAATATTTCAAAGACAATTTTGCTTTAAATAGTCGAGCACGTAGATGAAAACTTTTGGAAAAGATTTTTTTTATTATAAAATTAGGAGATGTTGTAGATTGCCAATGAAACACCTATCCATTATGAACCAAAGTACGAGGATGTAAACAGCATGAGCAAAACCAATACAGTTAGTTTAATGAGCTATAAAAAACCCTAGTATCATGACAAACATAATTTTAAAAGAAGAACACCAATGACCTGAATAATATTAAAAACAAAAATAAGACAGGCAGCAACTAGACGGCCAACAAAAATATGCTCCTGACTTTGGACAGCCACGAAAATAATGTTTCGTGGTAAATATGAACGAGGAGGTTAGGTATGATTGCCAATGAGACAACTATCTACCAGAGACCAAAGGATGTGGATGTAAACAAATGTTTACGACTATAAAACAGTATTTCGCAAAATATGGGTGATTAAGTCAGTGCCTACTCATCTCATTCATCTGATAGAAGTCACAGTGCTACATCGCATCATAAGAACGAACTGTAAAATGCCTCATCAGATCGACACGAAATATACAAACAAACTCAAATAAATGGAAAAAAGTTATCAATCTAAGAGAATTTTCTACCAAACATATGTCACTGTACGGCCTTCAACAAAGAGCAAAACCCACGAAGCATAGTCCGCTTTAAGGGGATACCCAACACGTTGACTGAAATAGATTTGGCTCGTTTAATTTGCATAAAATTTTGAGAAAAGTATTTACTTTGACTTGTTGACAAAACATAAATATGAAATTTCAAGAAATTTGAACCACACAGTTTAAAGGAACAATTTCATTGAGTATATAGCAGTTTGGAAAACACTAATTTTGATCACTGAGAAGCTTGATTTCTCTCTTTCTGATAGTATGCGATTAAAACGTTCAGTTAAGAGCTAACTCCCGTATGTGTTGTGTAGCCCCCTTAAAAAGCCTCAACTTGACAAATTGTAAAATAATAATCATAAGGAAAAAAAAAAACAACGGTCTGATATATGCCAAAGTAATAAACGAAAAACATATATAACAGACTGAAAACAACGACAACCATTTAATTACAGGCTCCTGACAATTCCAACGTATAAATGACTTTCAGGGCTTATTTCAATCAGTTAACATTCAATGGTTTAAGATTAATAATGTCATAAACAGTCCTGGAAAAGCATGGCCTTTTGCAATGCCTGACTATTCTTAACGACAGGATGTAGGACCAAAAGTGTTGATAGGTCACGGTATATAGCCATTAACCTTCAGCTTTGTCAATATTCTACTTGCATAAGCTTTTTAAATCATAAAGATCATGAAAAATTACGCCAAAGTGTTTATATGTGTCAGTAATTTGAAGTAGATTGCCACTCATTTTAAACTGGAATTCACTTCGTTCAGTACGAGACGGAAGAATGCAATACTTTTCTTCATCTTGGTATTTTTCATAAGACACGACATGGCTTGCACCACTCATGAACTGTATTCAGCATACATTTATAAAAAAGAAGATGTGGTATGATTGCCAATGAGACAACTATCCGCAAGAGACCAAAATGACACAGAAATTAACAACTATAGGTCACCGTACGGCTTTCAACAATGAGCAAAGCCCATACCGCATAGTCAGCTATAAAAGGCCCCGAAATGACAATGTAAAACAATTCAAACGAGAAAACTAACGGCCTTATTTATGTACAAAAATGAACGAAAAACAAATATGTAACACATAAACAAACGACAACCACTGAATTACAGGCTCCTGACTTGGGACAGGCACATACATACATAATGTGGCGGGGTTAAACATGTTAGCGGGATCCCAACCTCCCTAACCTGGGATAGTGATATAACAGTACAACATAAGAACGAACTATAAAAATCAGTTGAAAAGGCTTAACTCATCAGATGAACAAAATACAAGTGGACGTGGCAGGGTTCTTGTACATCCCAACAACAAAAGACACTAGGAACTGATCTGAGAGTACTCGCAGTTATCTGACAGCTAGTTCAAAGCCACTAACAACTAATAAAAAATCATGCATCTAAGACTAAATTATCAATCCGTACACATCCAACATCCAATGGATTTAGTGTAAAGACGTCATAAACAGTCAGAGAAAACATGACCTTGTGCAATGCCAAGATACAGGTATCGACAGATTGTAGATCCATGAATGTGTATATGTATATAACATACTAGTAATATTTAGTTTGCTTTTAATTTACTGATAACAAAATCAATATTTATACCAATAAAACAATATTCAATTATCTTATTACAGTGTTGAATTGGTAACCTTTAGAATAAGTTTATTTAAAGGAGCGATAAGTTTACAAGGATCATTTCTAAATTTCCGGGCACGGTTAACAACATTTCCGTAAAATGAGGATGTGCTATCCCGTGTGAAATAAGTTTTCTACAGGTACAACCAAACTTCAAAACCAAATCTTTATATCTATGGAAAAATTTAGTAAAGGTTTTAAGTAATTTATGGTAACGATATCCCTGGTTTAATAATTTACCAGTGATACACAGATTACGTTCGTTAAAATCAAAAACGTCACAACAGACACGGGCATAGCGAACGAGCTGTGAAATATAAACACCGTAAGATGGTGCCAAAGGAACATCACCATCTAAAATGGAAAATTAACAATAGGGAACGAAAATCGTCCCTTTGTCGTAAATTTTAGTGTGGAGTTTCCGTTTAAAACCGAAATATCTAAATCTAGGAAAGGACAGTTATTACCGTTTAAATTTGATTTATTTAAAGTAAGTTCCTTGGGGTAAATTTCAGCAGTATATTGAGAAAATTCTTGATTATTTAACGAAAAAATATCATCAAGATAACGGTAAGTGTTGTTGAATTTATCAATTAAATGCAATTTCGACGGGTCTTTACTGAGTTTAGTCATAAACTGTGATTCGTAACAGTACAAAAACAAGTCTGCTATTAAAGGGGCACAGTTAGTGCCCATAGGGATACCTACAACCTGTCGATAAACTTTGTTGCCGAAACGTACATAAATATTATCAAGGAGAAAATTAACAGCTTCAGTCATCTCATCACACCTCCAGTAAGTATATCTAGCATATTTACCTTTCTCATTGCATGTTAGCTTTTGTCAATGTCGTCCACACAAAAAGACACGAGAGCGTAGAGGCACCAATATTTACATCAAGTCCGAAACCTATCACTTCCCGCACAAGGTCGTTAATAAAAATGAAAAATAATGTTGGTGACAAATCATTCCCTTGTTTAATCCTGTAATTACATCCAAACCATTATATATAATTGTAACAGTTGATATATTTCGGGTGGTATGTGCTTATCATTCATAGTAAATGTTTCGTAACTCGAGCTTACATGATACGTGTGTCGATCATAATGCATTTAAAAGGTTTAGCATTCGTTTCATCGGTTGTGCATGTAATGATTAGAGGGCCACTGGCGTACCAAATTGTACTACTAGTTCCTTATGAGCTTTTACCTTCTTTTAGACTAAAAGAAAAAAGAAATATGGCATATCAACGTTTATCAATGCAATATATTTTTACGTGGTTTAGTTCACAATATAAATACTCAGGAGAACACAGGTTGACCAAAACATTAATTTCCAATCAGCTATATGCGTATTCAAATTGTGAAGGCCTAAGATGTTTGTTTACATCAATGACAACATACTGAATTATCGTATATTATTGTGGAGTTTCCAATCCTACTTTTAGATGAACTGAGCAAGACAGGCAAGGCTATGAATATGTTCCTAATTCATCAGTCAGATTATTATGACATGCTCACACATATTTAAAATATTAATTCACTCTTTGGCAAACTGAACAGGTTAATCATACTTACACAAGAAATTTGTTGGAGGAGCGCAAAATCATATTCCATTCAGTTAAGTAGGGCTTAGCATTCAATATTCATGTAGTTGTGACACAAATTTAAAATGTCTTTAATTAACAAAATATCGTAGATATAAAAAATCGAAATTTAAAGTGAAAAATAATGCCATTTATGCCGCTTTGTACGTGCATTTTATACACTTATATATCTATTTTCACACCTGATATATGAGAATACAATGTTGTATGGTTCTACATTACAGACAGA
>JAASAO010000975.1:0-66646 GCA_017311375.1 Mytilus coruscus | reverse complement strand
TTTTGCATTTGTGAAACTTGAGCTTTATGATAATTCAACTTGGTCAATAGTAACCCATTTGGATTTCAAGTTTGAGTTAAAAGATACCATGTAATAATACACAACAAGGATTATAAGAATCCACAAAATATTGAACAAAACAAATGAACACCAACCACAAATAGCTGGCGCCTTCGAAAAAATAGACTTTGAGTTAAAAGCATGTGCATCGTAAAAACCAAAAAATATCAATGCTCCCTCTTTTTGTAATAGATCTAAAAAAAAAAAGAAATATACTAAGTTTTTTAACAAGCTTTAGTGAATGATTAATTAATTAGTTAATCGATTGATTGATTGATTGATTGATGTATTACGCTACTTTCAGCATTATTGTGCTATTCGTGGTGGTGTAACGTTATAACTACTATATTTCGATCATCTTGTCAAAATACTTGGTGCTAAGTCTCTGGTGGAGGTAGCCGGAGTGACCGGAGATGGCCACCAACATTCGGTAGGAAAACTGACAATCCTAGTCAATTAAGATTGGAGTCGAGCGCACCTGCAACGTGCTCTTTAGTGAATGTACTTTTCACTCATTACTGTTGTTTCATAAATATTTACCCTTGAAGTGAGTCTGAGTGTATATAGTTTAGATAAATAATTTACAAAGTTTTTACGTATATTGTACCTTTCCAGCGAATGTATTAAACCCGAATTTAACTAAACTTTTGATCTTTAAAAACGTTATTACAGTTCTATTTCGATCATCTTGTCAAAGTACTTGGTGCTCAGTTATTCTTAACATAATACAATGGTTAAGTTTTTTGTGTGCTTCGTGTTGTTCGGTCTTTAGTTTTCTATGTAGTTTTTAAAAGACTGCTGTTTGTCCTTTAAGTCTTTTCGTCGTGTATTGCCATGTTGTTGTCGGTTTTCCTTCGAATTTTGATTTTCCCTTTGTTATTATCTACCTCTATTTTTGTTATTTATTAATTGAATATTCATGAGTGTATATCATATAATTATGTGAATAAGAGTAGATGTGGTCTATCATAAACGAGACAGTTACACAACGTCAAAAAATAATCCAAACTACATCTAATGGCCAACGTAGTGTCTTCAATAATAGTTAGGTGTCTATACAATATATCAAGGATTAACTTTGATTATTTATAAATTGATGTTATTGGACACATTTCTTTACAGAGTCAGCGCATATTACATAGTCTTTTACAAATCAGTAATATTTTTTTCTTGGAATAAAATCTGAAAAAAAGGTATGTAGAAGAAATCGAATGTTGTTTACTTTACGTCCCTGGATAAACGTTTGCACATTGATCAGGACGAGAACAAATAATCTAAAAGATAAAGTCCGTTGTTAGGTTTTGAAAAATAGCAGACTGTGATGAATAACTGATTTTTCGTCTATTACTGGAAAATGTTGCAAGGAACATCAATTTACGACACCCTCAGAACGTTGTTGCAATGGTATCTAAAAAAAAAGAGCCCATTGTTGTATTCCTGTACACGACTTTCGATTTAATCCGACTTAACGTGGCTGCGTCTTTATACAACCCGTAAAATAAACGGACTCCCTCTTTAGCATGAGTTTAACTGTCTGCCCAGTGGGTGGAGGTACCATCCTTCAGGTCTGAGAAAGTATAAAATAAATAAATATATATATATATCGTTTTAGCTTTACATGTAGATTTGTCAAATATGAAAAAGTTTAATTTATTTCAACAGTTATTATACTGATCTATGTAATTGGTGGAGCAGTAGTGATTGTATCATTTACACTGTTTGTTTTCTTAGCAAAAAGGTAATGTGATTTTAGTACGGAACAAACATACATGTACATGTTTAAGTTTAAAAGTGTTTAATAAGATGCACTGAATCACAAACATGTCTACCCTTTCCCCGTGTATCATAAACAATGTGTTCATTGACGTCATGATTTAGGTCTTATCATGTCCTAGATAGTTCTACTGACATAAATGTAAATATGAAGCGATGTGGTATGATTTCAGTTAGACATCTATCCCAAAAGAATCAAGGACGAGACTATAATCAATTACACGTCATCGTACAGACTTCAACAATGAGCAAAAATTATTATTTTATAAAATAAGCTATAAAAGGCTCTGACATGATACAATTCGGATTAATTCGAAAGCAAAAGAAAACGGTGTGATTTGTGATGCACCATCTGTTGGTAGAGTCTTGAATATCATCGATCGAATTAACAAAAAAGTTTTAAATATTTAGTCTGAGAGCAAAACTAAAAAATCGTGAACGTGACAACTAAAAAAAATGTTCATAAACCGTGCACGGATGTATAACTTACTACTACACAACACTTAAGGCTAAGGCAGTGAGAACCCGAAACAATTTTATTTATTATACTTCATGTCAAAATTCCATATTTTGATTGCTTATTACGAGGGAGACAATTAACTCTATCTAATGGTAAATACTCCATTACCCTTCACGGAGAAGCTTGATCAATTGTGCGCTTTATTAACTACGGATGGTTGTTATGTACAAGACGTTATAATTATTTTATTAAATTTAATAGAGATTAATAACAGAACATTCAGTAATAATAAATAACAATAGTGGGATAGACAGTTGTACCCTTGAAAAGACATTGTCAACTTTGCTTCGCCACGGTTGACAATATTTTCTCGGTAACAATCTGCTCTATCACTCTCACTAGTTTATTTATCAGATGCTCTAGAAGCTTTAATGGGTTAACATACTGCACTCTGTGCCAATTATTGAATGATTATGCACCGAGGAAGAAACTACTGTACAATTAATGCATTAAACAAAAACAATCTTAGACATGATTGAACTAGTAGTTCTGTCTACTGTTAAATGTGTGAACAAAAAGAAATGTAGGGTGTATGTCAAAGACATAAACATCAATTTAAAGAAGTGTTTCAGAGGCTACGGACTTGAACATGACTGTATGATATTGATTATTGTTTTTTGTTGTTGTTTTTGTTTAAAAGCGTATTTCTTGTAATTAATTTTAATGATAATTTGTGAACGTTTTAATAGTCAACTGATCATATGATGAACATGGATGGTGGGAAAAGGGCGGGAGATTTGGATCTAATAAAAGCTTAACAGTCCAAGATTCTGTGCCTTTACAAGTCAGTATTAATATTTGTCATAACTTTGTGTTGTTTTTGTTTTGTTTTTGTTTTATTTGGAGAACGCGGTGTTGATGGCGGATCTTTGATTGTTTCTGTTGAAAAGTTCACCACAAGTTTACAGACGAAGAGGTTCATATTGTATATGTACAATTACAATCGACCATGTGATCGCAAAAGAACCACAGTTTATTACAAGACTTTGAATTTTCACTAAAGTCTTTCTGAAAAAAACAAATTATTATAGCACAGCAGCGCCTAATACATACATGTAGTACAGAGATCACTTAACCTCTCATCAAATCTGTCAGAATCTGTCAGGAGAACTGTTCTAGGACAGTTATAGAACTGTCATCCTGACACCTTTTAGACAGTTCTAGCTAGAACAGTTCTAACCTAGAACTAATTTGGTCAGTTCTACCTCTAACTGATTTAGACATTTCTACCTAGAACTGATCCTGACAGTTCTACCCTAGAACAGTTTTAGACAGTTCTACTAGAACTGACCAAATCTTTGGTCAGTTTTACGACTAGAACAGTTCTACGATTAGAACTGATTTGGTCAGTTCTACGGCTAGAACTGATTTAGTCAGTTCTATCCATAGAACAGTTTTAAGAACTCTTTGTCTTAAATATAAATAAGTCAAAAGAATATAATATATATTAAAAATTGCAGTGACGTCATTTAAAACTGACAGGTTTGGTCAGTTCTACGGCTAGAACAGTTTTAGACAGTTCTGCTGACAGTTCTACGGTTAGAACTGATTTAGTCAGTTCTGCTGACAGTTCTACGGTTAGAATTAATTTGGTCAGTTCTGCTGACAGTTCTACGACTAGAACTGATTTGGACAGTTCTACCTAGAACAGTTTTAACAGTTCTACCTAGAACTGATCCTGACAGTTCTACCTAGAACTGATTTGGTCAGTTCTACCTAGAACTGATTCTGACAGTTCTACTTAGAACAGTTCTAGGGTAGAAGAACAGTTCTAGGGTAGAACTGTTCTAGGACAGTTTAGAACAGTTCTATGACAGATTATTCTGACAGTTCTAATGAGAGGTTAGAAGTGATCTCCACTGTATATACTCCTGTTGATACGATATTCCAGGCTTGTATTTCCTATCATGATTTCCTTGATAGAGGTTGCTGCTCACAGAAGCTATTAAACCAAGAGTTCCAAGGGTGAAGTTGAAATCATCCTTTCGTAAATTCTACGGACGCTATCACTAGTTGGTTGACCTTTATGGAATATCTGTTTCACATATGACGATGGATAAGTTCCAATTGTCGTAACTACAATTCTGTCCCTTTTCCTCGAATGTGACTACCGAATTAAGACTTATCACCGGGATTGTACTTGAGCAACACGACGGGTTCCATATGTGGAACAGGATCTGCTTACCCTTCAGGAGCATCTGAAATCACCCCCGTTTTTGATGGGTTCTTGTTGCTCAGTCTTTAGATTTTATGTTGTGTTTTGTGTATTGTTGTTTGTTTGTTGGTCTTTTTTTTGTCATGGCGTTGTCAGTTTATTTTCGACTTATGAGTTTGAATGTCCCTTTGGTGTCTTTGGCCTCTCTTTGTAGAATATCTACAATAAAACACTACATCTGAACTAATGTCAGACATTTTATTTGATCGAAGAACAAGTCTTTTAACTATCAGACAAGGGCTATTTTTTCAAAGGTCATTAAAATAATATACAAACTTCAAAATAAGCTGCATTTTTCTGTAGATGTTTTACTTGCCACACCTTAGTTGAACAACAGAAAGACAATACAACACATGGAATGGTGAAATCAGAATCGTACACCTATTGTGGCCATCAAAATATTGCATTTTCAGAAATTAAGAACGGCGAAGTATATAACGTGCCATCATCAAGTTACATCACGATCAATCAGCTTGAAACCGGATCATTCCGCACAGACAAGGAAATAATCACCAAAAGCGATATACCACATGTGTCATCAGCTGTTTATTTCACTCTTGATCCGGTAGAAACTGGATACGATAGAAGCCATCAGACCACAGCTACTGCAAATAATTATGAACTAGCATCGCCAATATGTGATGAAGTCATAGATGATGATCCGTATATTGAAATTGTGGATGACATTTATGATCATGCGCATCGCAACAGACATAAGAGTATCACCTCTGACGATGTGTACGATCATTCAGTTGATGACACATATGACGTAGCTGATCACATCGGTAAAAGAGAAAATGATCAAACAATGCCTTGTATAGAAAGGCATACATATGAAAACTTGTGAAGAAAAATTTAGAGTTAATTATGTCTTTAAAAATTCACATTTTAGACTAATAAATTTGATCCGTACATTGAAACTGTTAATTACACTGTATTATGAGTTATGAGCACTCGGATTGCAACTAAAATAAGATATCACTTCTGTTGTGTGAACAGTCATTCACTTTTCGTCATAAGCTTTAATAAATGTAAAAATACCAAGATGTGGTATGGTTGGCAGTGAGACAACTCTCCACCAGAGACCAATTGACATAGAAGGTTAGGAATTATAGGTCAGCGTACTACGACCTTCAACAATGAGCAAAACTCATACTGCATAGCAAGATATAAAAGGCCCGTAATGACAAATGTAACACAATTCAAGCGAGAAGACTAACGGCCTGATTTATTTAGAAAACAATAAAGAAAACACTAATATGATAAACAGCAACAAAAGACCATCACTGAATTATAGGCTCCTGACTTGGGACTGGCACATACAGAATGTGGCGGGGTTAAAATGTTTGTGGGCGTGTAAACACTCCCATAACCTGGGACAGTGGGGTTACAGCACATTGTAAGAAAACAATAAAATCAGTTGAAAGGGCTTGGACATACCGTTTGTCTCCTATGTCGACTTTTGTGTTCGTGCTCTAGGACACAACACGTATAACGACTTAGTAACTCGTTATAACGACTTACTAACTCGTTTTAACAACTTAAGCTAACTCGTTATAACGACTTAGTAACTCGTTTTAACGACTTAGCCTTACCTGTCATAACGACTTAGTTATGGCACGTACCGGCTTCTGTACAAGTCAGACATAATCACTGCGCATAAATCGGTAATCTTCAGGTGATAGTGATTTTTTAAAACTTACGGCTTTGTTTCTTATTCAAGAATTTTGTTCAAAATGAAACAAGTCCTAGCTATATGTAAGTAGGAAACACGTGAAAGAAAGCATGATGTATTAAACTTAGTGTGACAATATAATGTAAAGTGCATCATACATTTGAATTAAAGTTCACCAGGTAATTAGGTAGTTACGTAATCAAACGGTACTAGTATATGGTTCTCTCATAAGTATGAAAAAATAAGGAGATGTGGTATGATTGCCAATGAGAAAACTATCCAATTAAATATAAGCAAAAAATAATGTGGGTTTTAGCAACTATATATCAAGGTACGGTCTACAACAAGGAGCAAAACACATGCAGTATAGTCAGCTATAAAAAGCACTGACAAGGCAAAATGTGAAGCAATTCAAAATTAAAAAAAAAGAACAGCCTGACTTATAACAAAACAAGGAAAAAAAATTAAATGTTACCCACAAGGTTTTCACCCACAGTTTTCCCTTCGTAACTGAACATTTTAGGATTGACTTAAATGTCTGAACAGAGCGGAATATACAGCAATGATAATGTCTAAAAAAAATATTCACACTCTATCAAAGAATGGAAATTTTATGTAAAAAAAAACATTTCAAACACAGTTTAGATAAGAATGACAGATAATGCTAGTGTGCAAGTGCGAATTACTAGACTTAGTACGCATTATTGTTTTAAGTACATTTGTAGGGCTTAATGTAGCCTGAGACAAATTTCCGTTTTAGAATGTTCGGGTTTCGTTTCTTCAGTTGTATATAAACTCACCATGTAGATACCAGGATTAAATTTTTGTACGGCAGACGCGGAAAAGTTTAAAAGGCGAAAAAAAGTACGAAGTTGAAGAGCAATGATATCCCAAATTCTGAACGGTTTTGCCAAATACAGCTAAGATAATCTATTCCTGGGGTAAACAATTTCGAAAAATTCAAAGTTTCAATTAGTTAACAGTTATTGATAATTATGACCATATCAATGATAATTCATGTCATATTACGTGATGTTCAAGTATCCAATATTTACCAAATCATATAGTTTGTTTGATTATCAAAATTAATATGCACACACAGATGATTTACGGAAACAGATTTCTAATATCGTTTGGATAAGAGGTTAAAGGTTAATATCTTTAAATTAGTTATGAAAATATTTCTGAAACAAAATCAAGTTGTTCATGTTGTTGCGATGTACATTTACATTTATATGGATGCTTGTAAGCGAATTAATTTACATATGCACGTGTAAGGCCATAGTCAAAGGACATAAAAATATGCACGTTTCCTTAATATTAAGTTTATATAAGTAAACTATTGAAGTCTATAACCGAACAGTATATATATAGTCTTGTTTCATGATCGAACTGCACTGTTGTATGCAGGTGGTTTTGGTCCAGTATTTATTGGTTGGTTATCTACATAGTTCCCAGCAGGTGCAGCGTTTCCACCATGGTACCCAGTAGGAGCAGCATTTCCACCATGGTATCCAGTAGGAGCAGCATTTCCACCATGGTATCCAGTAGGAGCAGCGTTTCCACCATGGTACCCAGTAGGAGCAGCATTTCCAGCATGGTATCCAGTAGGAGCAGGGTTTCCGCCGTAGTACCCTGCAGCAGGTGGATCACCGCCAGGATAGGACACAGCACCAGCTTTATAAAAAAATATACGCATGAGTGTTATTTTCTTTTTAAATACATGATGTTTCCACAGAAAAAAAACATGCTATTAAATAGTATGCATTGCTTTAGATTTCTTTGTAAAGTAAGTATGAAATCACGCATATAAATAAACAATTAAATAAGGATGGCCCCAGACCACAATTAATGGTCCCGCTTTTCGTTACGAATATAGTTCCCTTTAATTAAAGTGTATTTTTTCTTAACTTTTGTTCTTTCGCCTTTCTCATACATTTCTTACTTTTTATGGGGTGGAAATGAAAGAAGAGAGCTGAAATAAATTTTTGGATGTTTTATTTTAACTGATTTTGATATGGAAAGAGTGATTAGGCCAGGTGCAAAAAGGTAAAATAATATTTACAGTTTTCGGAACATCTCTTGACTTGTCTATAGGGGTATGGATGTGTATTGGCTAAATTTGTAAGATGTACACATGTAATTTTTCTGAAAGTTGGATATATTTTGGACTTGTACTGTACATTACACACAAAAGATTTGACAAAAAAGAAGGTAATTTTTTTAATGCGACAAAAGTTATAAAGAACTAATAGGGAATTAATTGTGGTCTGTGGCCGGATGTGTTACTTTTTATGTTTAATTGGCGTACAATGTATACCGCGTATCATCTTTTAATCATGGGATGCACATATGCAATTGTTGCTTTTGCACTACACATATCTTTTATTCAGAAAGGAGTGAATTTTACCCTATCTAAAATAAATATGAAACGTACTGTGAATTATCTGTTTGGGAGATAGTTCAACGTATTTGCCTCACTAATGTGTCTGAAGAATTTGTCTTTATAAATTACATTTAGTGATATAAAGTCTTGTCCCGTTTTGATGACAGAAAAATATATGTATTTGGCAAAAACTTTTGGGATGTTGGGTCATCAAATGAATGCTCTTCTGCTTCGTTCTATATTTGTAAAAAAGAAGATGTGGTATGATTATCAATAAGACAACTCTCCACAAGAGACCAAATGACACAGAAATTAACAACTATAGGTCAACGTACGGCCTTCAACAATGAGCAAATCCCATACCGCATAGTCAGTTATAAAAGGTCCCGAAATGACAAATGTAAAACAATTCAAACGAGAAAACTAACGGCCTAATTTATTACAAAATAACGAATGAAAAACAAATATGTAACACAGCAACAAACGACAACCACTGAATTACAGGCTCCTTGCTTGGGACAGGCACATAACTTTTGTTTTATTCCAGCGTCACTGATGCGTCTTTTATAGACTGAACACGCGTCCGGCGTACACAATTTGATGAGTTTAAACACAAATTAAGCATAAATAAAAGTATCCGTTCGGTCTTCCATCTCTTTACTCGTACTGAATTTCATTTCCCACAATGAATATCGTTTTCTATTTAAGAACTGTTCTTGAGTATATTTATTAGTAGTCCTTGAATAAGTATACCGGTAATAAGTTTGCGACCAACACATTTTTAGACTGCAACAATGTTGTTTTCTTTTTCTTTGTTTTTGTTGTCGTTTTCGATTTTTTTCGGTTGTATTAGCACAAAAAAAAAAAAAAATATGATATCATAACTTTAATAGCGACAAACATTAAATGGATGCTATAAAATGAACAGAACTTGAAAATGCATGTGAACAGATAATTTGTATTGCATCCAAATAGAAACTACGTTTGACTACCACAAGTCTTATAAATAAATGTTTAGCTCCGACGGTTTAGTGTAAGCAATGGTCATTACTGAAAATGCTATTAACGAGATATGTTGGAGTGGTCTTTTTAGTGTTTGGACCGTAATACTCTTTTAACACGTGCTAAGCATTTGCGAAGGCAGGACTGCGTATTTTAGTCCACCAGCATAACCAAGAACATGTACAAATGTACCCTGCAACCTGATTAAAGGGTTCCTATCTATAAGGGCAAGGGTAACATGCATGAAATAACTTACAGTTTGGATTGGTTGGATAGATATTCCCTGTCGTTGGCTGTGCGGTATTTCCGCTTACAATCACGCCTGTTGTTCGACGACCACGTCTGCAGCATACGAACACCAGTATTGCAATGAATATGCCTAGTCCAACAAGGGCCCCAAGGGCTATTACCACAATAATTGGAGCTGATCTGAAAAAAAATATATATACAATTATACTATGAATTGTCGATTATTTGGTAATTTCATGAACCTTGGGAGGAAGTTACGCCCAACGATCCTTAATCATTGGGCGTATCCTTGAAGCGTGTGTGTCCTTAGTGGATTTCCACCATCGAAATCTTATTGACACCCCAGATACAGGTATTATTTTATTTGTGAAGTGTAGAAAATGAAGGTAGGACCATGTTTATGTTTCTAAGCTGTTCACATTTGAAGATTTCTTATTTATTTTTAGATTTGTTTAGAAAAGAAAATGTATGTTTTAGACTTTCAATAATGGGTTCATTCTGCGTACGCAAGAAACAATCCTTCATGTAGTGGTAAATATTCAGAAGAATCACATCCCTGAACTCCAGGGGATTTTGAAGTCAAAGAATAGAAACGATATGTGCTTATTTGCGCAGGGTGACTATATGTAAGAATGTTGAACTTTGTATTTGACCATGAACAATCAAGCTCAATTTTATACATGAACTCCAAGTTTCTTTCAAGTTAGAGAGCGGAAACGAGTTGTGTACATATGCATAAAGGAGGGTGTACCTAGAATTTCATTGTTCTGTTTACCTCCATGTATACACAATTAGAAGTGAATAACAAAGTTTCACCACAGAACCTCAAAAGGGTTAAAAGTTAGAGAGTGAAACGAACAGATCAGACAGAAACAAACATAAATAACATTTTAGACTTTAAATTTATTTTTGTAGTAAAATATATCAGAACAATTGGAAGTGATAATTTCATGCGTATAACATTCTGAAAAGCAATAATAAACAATAATATGAAAGCCTCGTTAACATCACATTGCTTGCTGAAATTTGCAAAAGTGACATTAAGAAATTATAGAGCTAGTGTCATAAATCAATATCATATATACTTACACTACGTAGACACGACGATAGTAGGAATTGCTATAGTATGTACAGTAACTCCCGACCTCATTACTGCCGTAAGTGTAATAAGTACAGTCACTATAGGCATTCAAAATACCTACTAAAACAAAATAGTAAAATAAATTTAATTGCATGTTTTACATTTTATCATGACTGTCTGTAGTCAAAATAATTATGACGTCTTGAAAGGCTTTTTTTTTTTGCTGTGACGTCATAACGCTGAAGCAATTTTTTTCTTTTGGACTTTGAGAGAGATTGGATTTTACTCATTGCTGAATGCCGTACGGTGACCTATAGCTGTTTACTGTGTCATTTGGTCTCTGATGGAAAGTCGTCTCATTGGCAACACACAACATCTTCTTATAATTTCTTTATAAAATCTAAATAACGTTACAAATCGTTAGTGTTTACATAAAGATCTACATTGAAAAACCATAAGTTCTTCAACTCGATCTGATGAGAAAGAATACTCCGTTCTAAAGGACGGAAGTGCTGCATTTGTCGTGTTTTTTGTGTATTTAGTCGAATTTATGCCTATCATTTGTCACACAGTGCTTCAAGACCCTTTTAACAGGTCAATGTCAACGCATAATCTGATGGGTGAAACCAGTTTTACGTGCATACAAGAACCCCCGCCCCTCATTTTGGTTGTCTATCTAGACCGTATGTCGAAAAACTAAGGCACGAAATATAATAAATTGTACAGCGCAGCTACATGTACTAATAGGATGACCACTACAAGAACTTGAAAAAGCAACTGACAAACTAATTAGAAAGCTGCGTATAAATGTGAGTACTTCTACAGAAAGAAAGCTAGACAATGTACATGTAGCTATTATAGCTGTCGGATGGATACTGCCGCTCAAGAAAAAAAACCGAATACACAAGATACAAAAAAAAACCAACAAAATAAGACACAACAAAAAAAAAAAAAACAAAACAAAACAAAACAAACACAATCCTGCTAACAGGTTAGATGAGTTGAATATGCATATAATTTTTTGCAATTCACAATTTATGACCCTATTAATCACTACATACATGTAAATACATGTATCTATTCATCGTCAACATGTAACTACATGTATCTATTCACCGTTAACATGTAACTACATGTATCTATTCACGTCAACATGTAACTACATGTATCTATTCACGTCAACATGTAACTACATGTATCTATTCACCGTCAACATGTAACTACATGTATCTATTCACCGTCAACATGTAACTACATGTATCTATTCGCCGTCAACATGTAACTACATGTATCTATTCACCGTCAACATTATTTGACTATTCTTTCTTTTCCGTTATCATTCAATAACTTACATATCATATTTACTGTACAATGTTTAACTGTTTATATGAACTCAATAAATGCGTAGTAGATTATAATCTCTATATTAAGAGTATTATAATATTTAAATACATATATATCAAAAGTTTCTATAAATGTAAAATACTATGCATTTGAAATAAATAAAATATACTAACCAAGAAGCTGTAATATAACAAAGAATAGTAACATTTTGTCCAACTTGATGGTTAGTGTCCTTCAAAGTTAATTAATAATAAAATATACTTGTAATAAGTGTACTTGTACGATAATAACACTTCGATTTTAGTTTTGAAAAATAAAGCGTTTATGTATCATCAATTTGTTTACTTTCCTGTTAAAAATGTCGTATTTAAACATGGAGACTGAGAGGATATCGAGTCAGTGGTATTACATAATATTTAATTCGGCGGACTTATTATTTTCTTTATTTTGAACAATGCTAACTGTTTCATATATTTTGTAGGTAATAGTTTTCATGAATAGATAGAAATAGATATTCGTGAATGCTTTTGAAATGTGTTGTAGAAAAATTCTGCAAAAGGAAATCTGTATTTTAACATACTTGCGTCATCTATACCAACGTTATATTATCTACAATGTATGTACGAATTTCTAACTATATACAAATTTGAAATAAGAAGACGCTTATAATGAACTTAGAGTATACTGTATGCATTAGACAAAGGTTAATTCATTGAAGATTCATCTCAACTTTGTACCCGTGGAATTGGCAGCATAATATGTACATTGTAGTCCTTATGTAAACAGTAAAATAACAAAATACCGAACCAATGGAAATTGAAACAGAAAATCCGTTATAGATCGACAAAATCAAAAGCTGAAACACATCTAACGAATGGAAAACAACTGTCATATTCCTGACTTGATACAGGCATTTCCTTATGTAGAAAATGGTAGAGTAAATCTGGTTTTATTGCTAGCTAAACCTCTCACTTGTATGGCAGTGTATTTTGTTTCTAGTCGATATTAGACTTCAATGTTATCACGCATACAACCTGTGATCATTGCATTCTTAAAGTCAATAAGATCGCTACCAGGGCGAATCCAGCCATTTTTAAAAGGAGGGTTTCAACCCAGGATAAAGGGGTCCAACATATGTCCCCATTCAAATGCATTGATTGTAAAAAAGGTTCCATCCAACCGAACCCCTTAGATGTTTCCTAAATTTTGCTAAATTCTTTCAAAGTCGTCTCAATGGGAAAAATACCTGTGATTACAGTATTGCTAAATATATACAAGGACATGGATGCTTGAAGATAAAAAATTGACATCACCGATACTTTAAGCAGCTAACCACTTTCGAGCTTGGTCCTTTACCGTCACTTGTTAAAGCAGCTGAATCCTTACCTTAAGGCAAAAACAATAGCAAAATGAGAAAGACCTTTAATATTTCGGTGCATAGCTTGCTCTTAAGAACTGAGTTTCATATTCAAAGGTTTTAATTTTTAAGGATGATTGTGACCTCTATTTACAATGAAATGGTATTTTGTGTGATTGCGTTGCTAAAAAGGTGTGAAGATACCAGCAGACGATTTCACCAATGTTAAATATATCAATCAGACGATTTTGTAAATGTCACATATGTCAGTCAGACGATTTTACAAATGTCAAATATATCAGTGTGACAAATTCACAAATGTCACATATATCAGTCAGACAATTTCACAATGGTCAAATATATTAGTCAGACTATTTCACAAATGTCAAATATATCAGTCAGACGATTTCACAAATGCTAAATATATCAGTCAGACGATTTCATAATTGTCAAATATATTAGTCAGACTATTTCACAAATGTCAAAAATGTCAGTCAGACGACTTCACAAATGTCAAATATATCAGTCAGACGACTTCACAAATGTCAAATATATCAGTCAGACGATTTCACAAATGCTAAATATATTAGTCAGACGATTTCACAAATGTCTAATATATCAGTCTGCCGATTTCACAAATGTCACATATATCAGTCAGACGATTTCACAAATGTCACATATAGCAATCAGAAGGATACCTGTCAATACTGAATTCTCGTTTGATTCATTATTCCCATATTAACAAACTAATTATTATACTAATCTAGGAAGGACAGTTACTTCGACAGTTTTGAGGTCCAAATATCTCTAAAATTTTATCCAACTCTTTGTTTTGGACAAAACTAGCGCAGACGTGTAAATAATCACACAGTATTTCATGGAACAAATGTTCTCTGACTCTTAGATATTCTGAAAATATAAAACCAAAATGACGTCATTAATTATTTGCATTGTTTGGACTTTTCGCATGGTAAAGTAAAACACAGAAATATCGAGAAAAAAATATCTATCTGATATCTGTTTGCGTCTGTTGCCGTCACAATTTTAGTCTATTTTATACAACAAAACAATAACAATTTAAGACTACGCACAACTACTGAAAAGCTAGTTGAAAGCCCAATTTAACTAATACATAGACTTAGACTACACTTGCCAGTCTAAGTCAAGGTTACTAGACTCAGGATAGAGTTAATAACTTTCAGAATCTGATATTTTCGCCCATCAAGCAGAATATACACACCAAAATAATGAAATCTGCAAACAAAATTTTATTTTGGAATGTACAATGTAGGCATGGTTACAATGAATTTATGGCTGGAGAAAAGTGTAAATGACAAGTCATAACTTAAAGCCTAAATTGTAATCCGTATCCTATATATCTTTATCCTTCCTTATCCTTACAATATTTGCAATATTATCCTTATAATATTTACGTATCATTATCCTTATTATATTTAATATCATTGTCCTTATAATATCTACATATCCTTATCATTATAATATCTACATATAATTATCCGATACTTCACATAATCATTAATTGTGTAACGTTAAACACTAACTATCCATTAAACACATACATCTTAATCAAACATATACATGTATACAATACTTGAACAAAAATTAATCGGATACTGGCCCTAGGATCAGAAGGCTTAGCTCAGCACCGAAAAAGACAGTTTATAATATTTTTAGTACATTGTAAGTAACGTGACACATTGAATAGGTGTCTTTCTCGAATGCCAACATTTTATATGTTACCTATTCCTTGAACGCCAACAAAAATATTTTAATAGATGTTTATATAATAACAATAGGTGTTTTATAACTATTTTAATGTTTTATAAGTATTAAATTGTTAAAATAATTAGTGAACTTGATAAAATTGAAACATTTATCACTTTTGATAAGAAAAATAGTAGATTTTGGTTAAAATTATTATGAACTTTAAAGAAATAAAGAAAATTAAAACATTTTATTACTTTTTATTAAAAAAAGATATTTTGGGAATGGAAATTTTAATAACATAAGACAAAAAATTTAGTTAAATACAATTATTACAAAAAATGTCGGTAGATCAAAGGATGTTGGCATTCAAGGATTTGATTTTGATTTTGGTGTTTAACGCCACTTTAAGCACCGCTTTTGGGCTATTTCGTGGCGGCCAGTTTTATTGGTGGAGGAAACCGAGTGCCGGAGAAACCACCGACCTTCGATAGGAAAACTGACAATCCTAGTCAATTAAGATTGAGTCGAGTGCAGCACGAGCGGGGTTCGAACTCACAACCTCAGTGTTGACTGGCTAGCATTCAAGAATAAACCATTGAATAGTGTTATGTTGTGTTGCTAACTTTGCACCAATCAATATTACGTACAGGCGGAATGTACTTTCTACTTAATCTTTATTTCATTCTATGCTTTTAGCTTATATTGGTTTGTAGAGACGTGACAATGGTCTTTGGTTTGGTTGGTAACAAAATTGTAAATTGAATCAAAACAATATGAAATGTGTAAGTCTCATTACAACATCTTTGACACACAAAAGATGTTGAAATAAATTTAAAATAAAAGTGTCAACCCTAAAAATTATTTAACTCCGGGCTGCGCCCTCGGTGAAATGACCTTCTCGTGTTGACAATTTGAATATTCACCTTTCTAAGGGCCATAATTGTATTTTTGTTAGAGTGAACTGGTTAGAATAATAGTCCTAGGAAATAGAGTGACAAGTTTGTTTTACTGTGGAATGTAACGTTGTTGGCTAGAATGTTACAAAAACGGATCAGTGTGTCTGCTTAGTTAAGAAATGTATATTCACATTCTATGCACAGTATCGTCATGCATGTGTTATGTTGTACAAGCATGTAACAGTTAGTTACAATAGTTTGCAAATAAAAAAGTTATGTCGATGTGAATGAGTTGAACAATTTTATTAAGTTTTCAACGCTTTCAATCAAATTATTTTGTTCAAAATTTAACACTATAAGGTATGGGGAAAATCTGGATTCAGAACATTTTTTTTGTCCTCTGGTTGAACAGAAATTTTTTTGCTCATCAATTTGGGAATCAGAATATTTTTTTTATTATAAATAAGACAAAACCATCCCTTATGAAGTTAAATGATCGTCCCTAATATGTTCCGATTGTCCAACCGTTTTTTTCCATCCGTTTTTCCTCGATTTTACGTGACATCACCGAATTAGAGTTAACACCGAATTTGTACTGATCATAATCAACATGACGGGTGCCAGAGGTTGAGCAGGATAGCACCTTTTGGAGAACCTGATAGCAACCTGTTGTTTTTGTAAAAATTGTGTTGCTCAGTTTTTGTGTTATATGTAGCTTTTGTTCTTAACACCACATAATGCTTCTATGAACAGTCCTTAAAGTTTACTAATGGGTGGGTGGCTGATTAACGTCTAGTAGCAAATTAAATACACATTGAGGACGAGAAGATTTTCAATGTGTTTTAATTTGGTTACACAAAAGTTCAGGGACTTTTAAAGCTGTGGTCTTGTTTTGTACGGAAATCAGTAAAATACCAGCAAGATACCTAAGGTAAATAAACAATAATACATGAGAGCTGACCTACTTATCCTATTTTTCTAAAGAAGGAAATTCTAAACTCTAAATGTTTTTGTATGGCCTTACTATGTATATAGTATTTATTTTCTTCCTTCAAATATGACCACATCCAACTGACATTACGATCCCTCTTCCTGAATGTTAAAAATGGAGAAATTATTTGTTTTAATAATTGTTTTATGTTTCAGTGATTTATATTATATTAATATGCAAGCAAAAGGTAGGAAAAGTGCAATTGACAGACAAAAGAAAACTGTCAGTCAGAATTAAGATGGAATTTTCATATTACATTAAAAATGTCATGTTCTCGTATTATTTCATCTTGAAAAAATCTTCTCTGACGAAGGCTATTTGATCGATAGCTTTACGTGAGTATGCATATTAAATGAACTATATTCAGAAAGTGACCTTAGACTTCCTTTCAATCGACATTTGTGGAATAGGTATTACCATGTTCAACATAAGTATTTCACATTTGAGCCTTTATAATTTGCAGTTTGTTTACGCCCTTCATCGTTGGATCGTATTATGGTAAACCGTAGTCCGTCCGTTTCTCAACATGTCGTGCGATAACTCAAATGTGATTTTACAAATTCATTAATTAATTTTAACGCATTAGGATTGAGGAAGAAAGTCTCTTTCCGATTTTTTAATTTTGTGGTTTGTCGTTCTTGTCGTTAGAGGTTGAGGGAACTTTAACCGTCAGATTTAAGGCTATTTTTTCACATCACTAACTCACTCGAGTTTGCTTTAACATTATGATAAAACTGTATGTTGGTGTTGGCATTGTTAAAAGAAGCTCCATTTCTATTTCTCTTTTTAATTTTCTTTTTACGTGTCGTTCAAGTGATATCGGACTTTAACCGTCATATCTAATTAAAGCAATGTTTTACATATTACTCACCTTTCTACAGTTTTGGACAAAACTTTATGCAGTTATTTTGATTGACTCAAAGAATTTCCTTATGATTTTCAATATGTTCTTGTTTGTCTTTTTTGAGTTACAGAATTTAACTGTCAGATTTAAACTAATGTTTCTCTAACTTAAGTATGCTTGGATAGATTTAGGAGCTACCATTTGATTTTTAGGGGCTAGGATGAAATTTGAAAAAATAGGCAGGACAGGAGTTTTGAGTAAAAAAAAGGCAGGATGAGACACTTTGCAAAAAAAAAAAAAAAAAGCAGGATGACAATTTATGTAAAAAAAAGTCAGGATAAACTAAAAAAATAAAGGCAGGACCGAATAGAGTGAAAAATAAAAAGGCAGGACAGAGATTACAACTAAAAAAAAAATGCAGGACAAAATTTTTCATCGTAGCCCATAAAAATCAAATGGCAGCTCCTTACTCAAAACCTTACATATTTGTTGGTATTCTACTTTTTTTATTGAAAATTTTCCTACATTTTATTCAAGAGTTATTGGACTTTGCACGTTTCCAATGTCGTCTATTTTTTTTTGCCATAGATCTGAATTTTGCAAGCTAAATACAGATAGATATAAAATTTTGCAGGTTTCCAAGAAAATATCGTTGCGAGCAACTCAAGTACAATCAACTGTGCCAGGAACACGACAATTACAATAGCTGAATTAAGTGTACTGCAAAATTCAACATTATGCTCCGAATACATGTGTAATATGACAGAACAGAAACATGCAATTAAAAGGGATTATCATAAAGAAAATAAATGCGCTATTTCAATGATATTTCAAAATACTAGTAGCTGTTTGTTTAATGATTTTGGAAATATGTCCATTTCATATTCATGCACAGGTAAACAAATTTCATTTCAATAATTTCAGCATGATATATTTGACAAAAGAACAAACATTAACTAAAGAACGTAGATATGGCAAGCTCCTTCGGTATATTTACATAGAAACTTGTTGACATAAATTTCTACAAAAAAAAACAGACAGGAAAACTAGGAGAGTAAGCGTGTACAATGCAACTGTTAGATTTCCTAGAGGTATAACTCACCTGAAAATACCAAATACGTACTGATGGTTGAACTCTTCCGATGCATTGTTAAGTAACCTTTGATATAAAGGAGTAAGTCCGGTAAGCCCCTTTTGGTCCCAAAATATAGCATTTTTAAAATTTGTTGAAATGTAAACTTTTAGCTATTTATTGAAAGAAGAATACTTCTGTTCCATAAATATGGGCTGTTTTGACTATACAATGCACATGCATCATAAATTCATGCAATATTACCGAAATCTTCACAATTTTAGCATTTGTGCTAATTTATAGGAGTTTTGTCTAAAATGGAAGTGACCGCATTTGTGTTCAGTCTTAATGTTTAAATATATGTTGTATTTGATGATAATACATAACATATATAAAGGTTGAGATTGAACACGAATGCGGCCACTTCCATTTTAGACAAAAACCATCTGAAAAATGACGTTTTATGGCATATTTGATAGATTTTTTATACTCAAGCTTGAATTTGAGCGTCTTTCATGACCAAATCAGTTCAAATCTTTTACATAAACTATTTGAATCGACTTAGACACTTAAGTGTTTAAAAAATGTAAAAACTCTTTCATCAGATGTACTTCGAATTTTAGGCCAAAACTAGCCCTTACCGGACCTTTTCCTTTAATAATATTAACAAGAACTGTCGCATGAGAGTACATCATAAGGATTTCTACGGGACATTACTTCCTGATATAGGAGTTATGCCTAATATCGGTCACCGAGCTCAAAATATGATGCATTCAGTCAAAGCTTCCAATAAAGATATTTATCTAAACAAATTGGGTTAATGACTCGTATATGCAGTCTCATTTATCTATTTATTCATTTCATGGTTATGATTGTTTTTCTTTTAAGTTGAACCCATTAATAAATAGGCTTTCTATTTGTAGGTTTGAATAATTATTCACAGGCATTTCTAAAAACGGAGGAATCTAAATTGCTTCCTGGGTGCTCAAATATTTACCCACAACTCAACAAAACAAGGATTATGTTTGATCGAAAGTTCGATGACTGTTCAACTGTAAACCATGATTCACAAACCTCAAATATAACTTTATGTATCGATATTGACCTAGACATTTGCACCTTCAATCTTTCTGAAATGATTTGAAGGATCCAAATTGTTTTCAATCAAACAGGCTTCTGATTGAGTGTAAATGTGAAGGTAATATACAAGGGAAAACATCAAAAGAAAAGAAACAGTATTAATGTACTTTTAACTTGTTCCTGTGTTAAATTGATTTGAAAGAAAACAGAATGATATAGAAACAGAAATCAGTAATATAATATAACATAACATTTCATCAATAAAATGTTCTGTTATTTAACATTGAAATAAATATTATTTGAAAATAAGGATGATCTCTTTCTTGCATTAATCCGTATAGTAGTCTTAAGTTTCTGTTCAAGAATTTAATTTCAAAACAAAAAGTTTCCGTGACATGTCGTAAAATAAATTGTAATAAAGTGTAATAATAACATCAATAAATTTGACCTTAACACATTCATAATTATTATATTTCTTTGTAAATGTATATTGATGTATTCCATATATTTAAATAAGAATATTTTAATTTGAAAACTTCATAAAACTGCAAGAGACCTGTGTTGTAGACAGAAATACATCTCTAGACAAAAAGTGTTCACAAAAAATCGCGGATAGTTTTACCAGATAAACAAAGGAATCAACTATTTGTATTGATAAAAGTAAAGTTTTCAAATAACAGTGTATAGCAAGTATAGCAATACGTTGAAACAGTCTTGTTGAAGTTGTACATTTGAGAAGATAAACTGACTTTATCAATAATTTCAGAGGGTGTACCAAATGCTCTATCAGCGGATGCACAGAAGAAAAAATTCTCCATGGACATAGGTATACATAAATAATGGAAAAGTCAGTTTTCGGCATACCCACTAAGCTTTAATATATTGGAGTATTCAATTGATGAGGCAATGGTGTTACATTTGGTTCTCTAATTCTTACCTGAATGGTCATTTTCCTAACCTGTTGATTATTTTTATTTAATCAACGTGCGGTTCGTTTAATCTAAGTTCTTCATTGGTCTAAGTTCTATAATGACCTCAAATTACAATTTCCTATTCGTACGTCATGAAAAAAGGCTACCATACCTGATGACATCACATAGAAAGAACACATCGTTTTGCAAAAGTATTAAGATTGTCTGCATATCGTATAAAAATCATTTTTAGAGAAACAGATTCCACTACCAAATATCGTGCAATAAGAGATTTATCCTCTCGGCAGTTATTTTTTTTAAATATTTAAAACACTCGGCGAGCGTCGCGTTTTAAATTTGAAAATGTAACTGTCTCTAGTGGATAAATATCGAATCACCCTTGATGCAGTGGTAGAATCTAATAAAAAAGTATATTTATTAGTTTGGAAATTGTATATTTGAGCGCTGGTCACAGAATAAAGTTCAAATTGACCCTGTCCTTTCATATTTTTGTATAGAATGTTACCCGTCATATTAATTGGTGCTGCGAATAAATGTAAAGACAATTCGTTACACACATACAAAAATGGTTCATATCTTACGTGTTTCTTCTTTCCAAACAAATGTTTGTAGAGCGTTGTCGGATATGCCTTTTTTTTTTTATCTATTTCACGCCGATACCCTCAACTGTACCTACTTTATTTGCACTCTTAACAAATTGTCTTATGCCGTTAATGCAAAGACAAAAGTTTAAACAAGAATCGAAAAGAGAAAAGAAAATGATGCATTTGTCATTAGAAAAGCACCCCAACAACACAAATAACAAAAAAAAAATGTTTATTTTAATTATTAACGAAGAACAATATAGGAAAACCATCCGTAATTCAACATAATCCATGTATTCCCACGTGTCAAACAAATTAAATGTTTTAACAATACCTTTATTTATTGACCAGCACCAAAATTTATGGCATTGGAAAATATGCACATTTAACAAGTGCGAGTTATTAGTTATACGATTATCAAAGAAGCTTGACAGTCACGTTGACACTTTTATATAATTATGTATTGGTAATATTTTACAGGTGCACTCGTTGGTATGGTAGTCGATATCGTGCTGTTAGCTTTTGTTGTATCAATAAGTTGTCTCATCAGAAGGTAATTTCTTTTTGATGATTTTAAATAAAATAAATTTCACGGTTCCAAATATATTTTCCTAATGAAGAGGTCTGAAATATTGTCCTTGTTTGACAGTGCCTTCGGTCCTTTTCGATAATATCAGCTGTTCAAATTTTCTATTATATTTTAGTTTTTAAATATTCCAACATCGCGAAACACTGCATACATATTGTACATATTAATTTTCGAACTGCGCATCTGGTGACTTGCAATAGTGTTTATTGTTACAAAAAAGGGAGACGTCTTAGATGTAGTTGTGAAGGCGAAAGTGTCACAGATTTTGATAAAAATTTGCATACAACCTTCGTTATATGCAAAATTATTTTAAACTATGCGATATGGGCTTTGCTCATTGTTGAAGGCCGTACGGTGATATAGTTGTTAATTTCTGTGTTATTTGGTCTCTTGTGAAGAGTTATCTCATTGGCAATCATACCACATCTTCTTTTTATATTGGCTCGTTGAACTTAGTTTTAATTCAATTCTGATGATTTGTTTACCATGTAGGTCAGGCTCGTGCAGACAAAGTACAGAAAACCAAGAAAACGTCCCTGACAATAGCGATTATATTGGCAAACAAGGTGCAACTTTACCCAGTATTAGTGATGGCATACATGAGCAAAATAGTCACTGCAATGGAACGAAAACAATTTTAATACGAACATTTATGACAGTGCAATAGAGGAGGTATGACAAGGCCGCTTTTGACCCCTAGAATAAAAAAAAAAAAAAAAAAAAAAACATTAAAAAATATGCCATATTTATCACAATAATCAGATGTTCACCAGATTTCAGTATTTATATTTTTTTTACTTTTGCATTGTTTGTTTGCATTAATGCTTCAAACTTGTTGCTTTCAACATTTAAATGTAAAAATGTAAAACAAATGCCGGATTTTGTTTTAATACACAATAAATTATAATTTATGGCCAAATCTTTATGCATCATACAAAGATGTTAATGTTGGTAAAATATCGTCTTTGATAAGATCAAATTGAATCGAAAACTATGTGTAAAATGACCAATTTTGTTCAACATGCCAATATCAAAATGTTAATAGTGTTTTAGTGTCAACAGATTTGATATATCTATACTAAAAGTCCTTATTATATGTTTCTATTCATTTCGTCCCCAAGGGTGACTGGGGAATAGAAATATGGTCACTACAGGTCTTCTTCTGACCGAAAGTAAAGCCCTTGCCACATTTGGGCGTCCGTTTTGCTGTGCAGGATGTATCAAGTATGCAGCCAAGCTCGGTCAGAATGGGACGTTGAATCCTATGCCTTGTGTAGAGAAAGCCACGCTCTCTGCACGTTAAAAAACCTTGCAACAACTCTTTGAGCAGTCCATAGGTGGCCTGTTGCAAGGCCAAATTTCTGCCCCTGCCAGTTTAGTACCCTCATTTTCCAGTGGAAGTAGACATTTTCCCGACTTTGTCCCGGACGGCCTCAATTACAACACCTGTACCTATTGTATTTATTGTTAACTTAAATTGTTCTCGTTCTGAACATGCATGAAATATTTGACACTGGACGTTAAACAACCAACAATCAATCAATCTATTCATTTCAATTCAACAAACTTTGAAAAGGATAGAAAAAATTTACAATTTCTACTATCTTTGACCAAATATCATTATCAAAATATGGCCAACGATAATTCTGTTCTTCACAAAGGAGGAACAAATGCTGTTAAATATAATGATCTTAATGGTGGTGGACCAAATGTTAAAATGCCGTTTTAAAACGATGATATATAAATTGCAAAACAAGCGACGGAGACCTTAGATGGATTTGGCTATTTTTAGGTCCTTTTGGTCATGTAGATTCTCAACTGTTTCGGTTGTGATAAATCCTTGGCTTTCAAATATTCGGCTTTGATCGTTCCTGATGAAGGTAAATCTAGAATAGCGTTTCGAACGAATGCAATTTATAACGTGTTGTTTTCATTTTGAGGGTGTTTCGGAAGGGTAAACATATTCTGTTCCACACGCGACGCGATACCCGTCGTGTTGCTCCTGTACAACACGTTCATAAGTTATATCAAGTGATTTTGCCATCACAAAATAGAGAATTGGTAATTGAATCTTATCTAACACTAAGACATCACTAATTTAATAAACTTTAGGTCCAATAAAATGTTCTTACCCTGAATATTGACCGACCGTAAAAATTTGAAATCTAAACACATTTTACGTGACGAAGGATAGACGAGACTGCTACCGGTATAAACAACACAGACATTGCAAAAGTACAAGGAACAACATTTAAAATTAAAGCAAACACAAACTCCTTTCAAGCAAAACTAGGGCAATCTCAGATGCTCCGGAAGGGTAAGCAAACCCTGCTCCATATGTGGCACTCGTCGTGTTGCTCGTACAAACCCGGTGATAAGTCTAATTTAAAAGTCAAATTCGAGCGCAAAGAAGAGGACGGGATTTTGGGTACGACAATTGGAACGTATCTGTCTTCACCTGTGAAAGAGATATTCAATAACGGTGTAAGGTCGAATCGATATCACTGCTGATGGACTGTTGGTCCCGCGGATATATGTATTTTCGCGAGATTTTCTCGCTGTGTTGAAGACAAATTGCTGGCCTTGGGCTGTTTTCTGATCTTTGATCGGGTTGTTGTCTCTTTGATACAAACCCGTTTCCATTCTCAATGTTATTATCAGCTCTGTGGTCAGTGTTTCTGTACTGATCCAATTTATAACAGTACTTTCCGCGTCGATTAATTAAGAAATTAGTAAGAAACTGAATTCCAACTGCCGTAGGCAACGTGAATTTTACGTTGAATTGATATTGCTATTCAGATGAATGAAAGAACGAGTGGACACAAACAATATTGTATTATTTTTATTAAAGGTGTAATGTGGAAGTGTTATCTTTTGTGCTAATTTAATTTGTTATAATTAAAATGTGTTCATCATCGATAAAGTAAATCGTTATTGCCTCCTGTTTGCAGATGCATATTTGTTTCTGCGTACGACGTAAAACGGAGATGATTTTGAAGTACTTGTATCGGAAATACTTGACTTTGAAGCACTTCAATATACATTGTACGTTGTATACTTCCTCATCACATATAATTTAATAAGTATAAACATGGATAAAATGCAGAAAGTCTTCGTTTTACTTTATATACAATTTATGGATTTATTTTGTGAAAGATTCTATGTAGCAGGTAAAGAATCTTGTGATCCGTTTAATTGACAATCGCCAATGGCAGTCAACAGGGTTTAAGAACATCCGTTGTTCGACCTGTTAGTCAAATGCGTTTTGTTTAAATACACTTTTTCACTTTTTTGGTCTTTTGGAAAATGTTGTTTGTGCTGTATTTAGACCCTCTACCAAGAAATTTGTTTTGCATGCACACGTATAAAAATTGCGGTTTTTATCCAACGCAATCATAGGTTTGAACGTTGTTTTCAATTTAGACTTATTTATTAAATATTATATATATATATATATATATATATATATATATATATATATACATCTGGTGATCCGTTTATTTGGCAATCGCCATGGCAGTCAGCAGGGTTTAAGAACATCCGTTGTTCGACCTGCTAGTCAAATGCGTTTTGTTAAAATATACTTTAATTTCACTTTTTGGTCTTTTGGAAAATGTTGTTTGTGCTGTATTTAGACCCTCTACCAAGAAATTTGTTTTGCATGCACACGTGTAAAATTGCGGTTTTATCCAACGCAATCATAGGTTTGAACGTTGTTTTCAATATAGACTTGTTTTAATTTTTTCGTTTGGGCTTGTATTGTATTTGCCTTCGGGTTTATATAATCCGTTCATCCTATTTCGACTCTTCAAAATTCAAGAGTCAATCCTAAATTGAGGTAAATTATATGGCCTTCCAAATACCGTTTCGATTCTTAACATCACTGAAGAGACATTAATTGTTTAATTGTCGAAGTCCGGATATGGTGTACCAATTTTGCACCTCATGTTTGCGGTATACCATCTTTTCCGCAAGTTTATTGTTTTCTGTTTAGTATTAAATTTATAACAAGTAAAACTGCGAGCTACTGCTCACTGATGATACCCTCCACAAACAGGAAGTTGCTGAGTGATGAATCTGAAAACGCATCACACGGTATAGCTGACTTATATAAACCCTGAACCAAATTTCAGAAATCCTTATGATGTAGTTCCTGAGAAAGATGCGATGAAAATATTCATGGGACGGACGGACGGACAGACAGAGATAAATAGTATACCCCCACTTTTTAAAGGGGGGTATAATTAAGATTCATTTTGTTACATCTGTTGATCCGTTTATTTGGCAATCTCTATGGCAGTTAGCAAGGTTTAAGAACATCCGTTGTTCGACCTGCTAGTCAAATGCGTTTTGTTAAAAGCAGAATGAAATATTTCATAACATTACGTTAAAGGAAAGCAAAATGAAATATGTTAAAGGAAAAGAAGCCAAATAAATTTAAAAAAAAACAATCCGCTCTCCCAAATAGGCAAAGAAAAACCACCATCAAAGTATGAGTTTCAATACAACAGGAAAACCATAGCAAACACATTTTATTGACAGTGCTTTGATGTAATGAATGCATACACAATGGCTGAAATAATTTCTGTTTTCTTGCAAAGGGTTTGTATACACATCTGCATACAATAAACAACTGCTGATATGATGTATGGTTAAGCCGTTACTTGAAAATCGAAAACTTATCCTGAATAATATCTTTATAAGTGGTTTTAATGAGAAGTCATTGGCCATGTATTAGAGGGATTCCCAATTCTTTGATCTAATTTTACACTGAATCACATTGTAAAATACCAGTCATGTTCATGTGTGTGTGTTTACGTACTATCTAAAAAATATATGTAATGAAATTAAAAAAAGTCATGTTTAAAAATGTACTTTATGATGTTTCGCTTTCAAGTATGACCACATTCGTCATGAAAGATTAACAAAATTTTTAATGATAACCGACTAATATACAAAATTATTCTACCTGTTTGTTTAATTATTTAATTATTTGCAATGATAAAGGATATGATATTTTACATTTACAAGCGCGATGTTTTAGGAAGGTATGTGCTATTAGCAAATATGCTAGCTAAAAGTAGAAATTGTGGTATTAGCAAGTATGTCAACACGAGGTAGGATTGAAATATTGAAAGAAGTATAAGGTCGAGTAATTTTACATTTGAAGGAAGGAAGCAGCGTTTTCATTATGTCATTATTTTATTATGGTATGTAATTAAATGAAAATTCATGCTCCTTTTAATGAGAAACACATACAACGTATTATACTTATTATTCTTACTGAAAACTGCCAAATATATCACATTTGTTGAGCATATAGTGCTAGAATACCACATGTCAATTCAGATATACTATTTAGTTCTAGGTGAATAAAAAAAAATAATTGTATCATGCTGTTATCTCGGGGGGCTCAATCTTTCTTTGGTAGGGGTGAGCAGCTGAGAAATCGAGTACACCACCCTTTTCATATATTTTGTTTAACAAAAATATATACCTTGTCATATATCAATTAACAAAAAAAACAGACCTATAGATATATTTTCCTATTTTAGAATACTTATGAAACCTCATGTGTACAAACCTTTGAATGTCAATTAGGTGCAAATGTCAATTTATAGCATCTAAAGCTAGCATCAGTGTTAATACCACATTTAAAGATAAATAGAGATTACTTGGTTTGACAAATAGCTGGTGCATTTACAACTGTGGTTTAACCACATCAAAAATAAATACTGACATCTGATTAGTTTCAGATACTTTTGATATAATCAAGCAAGAAATAATGTCAACCTAATGATATATTGAATCTGAATTTCTCACCCTTTTCGTATATCATGGATCATGAAATAGTGACCTATTCCAGCGGCTCATTCCTACTACTCATTACATAGTAAGTGCCCCCACCCACCCTCCGAGGCTGTTATAGGCGCTAAGCTAGTACATTTGCATTCAGGTACAGGATTGTGTAAAAGTTCGTAATGTTCGCCAACGTCGCCAACATTTACGAAATCATTACTGTTCGCCAACGTCACCAACATTTACGAAATCATTACTGTTCGCCAACGTCGCCAACGTCGCCAACATTTGTTACTATGCTAAACTGAGGTTGTTCTTTTCTTCTTTTATAGTGGACTTTAATCTTTCGTGTGTTCTAGTTTCTGTTTAATATAAGGACTATCTCATTTTCGTTGTCATATACATGTTTATCTAGTAGTGAGGTATTTATATGTAGTAGAGCGTGTTGTTCTTTTGGTTATTTATTTAATTTCTGTCAGTCTTTAATGGTGATGTTCTAGAAGTATTAATTCGACGATAAGTCAAAATTATAAAACATCAGTTATTTACATTTCCTTTTAATATACCATTATGACTTAGGAATCTGATAATTATAAAATCATCGTTTAGTTAAGATTTAAATCTTTAAATTTCACATTTGACCCATTTCTTATTTTTATAGGAATTTAAACATCACGATATTTTTGCTAGTGATTCAATTCAATATGTCGTTTAGCTAAACGTTTTGTCCTTTTTGGTTTATAAGCTCTTCATTTCTTTTAATAAGTTTTAGATTTTCAAATATTTGGCCTTGAGAATCACTTAGTAACATTAATTATCGACATGCGCATCTCGTGCAGAAAAAAAAAATGGTACCGTAAAATTATCAAGGTCGTAGCCGAATTTTTCTTTTTAAATGAATTGAAACTGGTATAAAGGAAATCATACATGTATGCACATTTACAGATACACTTATTAAGAAAAAGAGATACGCCAAAAGAAAACGATTTAAAACCTTTCAACTAGTCTCTCCTGAATCTATTGCAACAGGCACACATGTATCAAACTTATAACATATCGTTAAATATGTTTGCAGGTTTTCAAGAAAATATCTTTTTGAGCAACTCAAACAGTTTAAGCTGTGGAAGTAACACAACTATTGAAATAGTTGATTTAAAAGTACAGCAATATACACCATCATGCCCAGAAAACAAGCAATGTAATCTGACAGAAGAACAGACGAATGCCATCAAAATGGGTTGTAATGGAGAAAGATCGTGTACTATCTCAACAATTATTCCGAATAAATGTGATTTTAATAATATCGTGTCATTTTCATATTCATGTGCAGGTGACTAAATAACGGTTTCATTATTCTAAATTAGAAAATATTGATGTTGATAGATTTTACTAAGTCTTAAAAATGAAATTGATCTTAAAACAAAGAATTTTTAAAGAAAGTAAAACAACTGTCAACATAAAATAATACATACAGTTCAACTAGCAAAAATAAAATCAAAGCAAAATGTATTGTTGATCAAACGATGCTTTAATCACCAAGATTTTGACAATAAAATTCAAAATAACATACATATACTTTTCAAGCCCAAAGCGCTAAATTGGTATAAGCAAACAATAGCTTTTCGTGCATCAAATTTTATTATGCATGCGACATTAGTCAGATTCAAATACATGACATTGTTTAATTTAACAGTGCAGTATATTGAACTACATTTTCAAAGAAAAATTATGCAACAAAAGGCAAAAAATGGATGGCACCGACTATTCAATACATTATAATATATTATCGTTAAATGATGTAAACTAAACACAAATCTTTTACAGAAATTGTAAACAGTAGTTGTACTTTCGATAATGGTAGTTGTCATTGGACAGTAAGTAGATATGATAAATACGAGTGGACACGATGGCGAGGACGCACTTCTAAATATAATACAGGACCAAACAGAGATCACACAACTTCGACTGGTAAAGTTTCAATACAAACGTAAAATATTGAATGAACAATTTTTAGTAATGAGCTGTTAAATAATTCAAACATATTGTACTCCTTGCGTTTGCAAGCATATTATTTTACATTTTTTCATAGTTTTTTTTCAAATCTATAAATCGTCGAACAAATATGTCATTCCACAGACTATTTGCCAGTCAATAGTTTCAGACTATTATCCCGGTCAATAGTCTTATAATCATATTTCCCAAACTTTGTCATGCTTATTTTTTTTTGGAGAACAATGACGACATTGATTAAACGTGTTGCTTAAACGTTTATGCATGGTTATGTAATATCGAAAACGGTATAATCTGTATGTGTCTGTCGTCATGTTTTATAATTAATATAATACTTACCTGGAGTAATTAAAAGAAAAAAAAAAGAATCGCGACATATCAATGGATCTACAACGTAATAAATGTATAGTATGGGTCTGTCTTCGTCTTCATAATCTGTGATTGTTTTTGTACAGTAATAGATTTTAGTTTGCATGGTAATTTTTACAGGATCCCAGCTTTTAATTACAGTAAATAGAATATTTACCAGTCCCAAAAGAGCCAAAATTTATTGTTCATCTTGTGCATGTATGCATGACTATTAATTTTGTTTTTCCAGGTGATGAAAGTAGATATTTTAAAAGTTGTTTTGTTAGTTTCAATAACAATCGATGACTGGTTATGAGGGTAATAACAACTTTGTTGTCCCTTCGATTCTAGCTATTGTCCTCTGCTTCGCCTCGAGCAATAGTTGGTATATCAAGGACAACAATCTTGGAATTACCCTCCATAACCACTCAATAAGTCTATAATACAATATGGCATGCTACTTTACATGACGTCTACTGTCCACTCTATGGTTGACTATCGGATCCCAGAAGCAAAATTGACGTTTATGGTGTGAAACAAAATGGCAGCAAGTATCCGTTTTACTGGCTCCGCTCTGTGACGCCAGTTAAACTACAATAACGAATCTCAAATTGACGGTGACAACTTTACAAACACAAAGCTGTAATGCATTCAGTGTGTCTTTGTTCATGTAGTAAGATTTAAATTCAATACCAATAATTAATAAAGTCAATGGCAGATACTGGTGGAGTGTAAAATTTACTGTGACAACCATTTGGTAGGCATTTGGTTTTTAATTTGTTTATTGTTGGTAATTCAATGCATGATACTGTTGTGAAAATTGGTTGCATTAGAGTAGATATACATATCTTTTTATTCAAAGTTATTGTGAGAACAGTTTAAAATTCCGTAATTTAGATGAAACCAAATTAGTTTCCTATTGATTATATTGTTATTTGTCCTCAAATTGTAATTATGCCAATTTGCCTAAGAATCAGGCAGTGGTGAAAACATGACAAACAACAACCCGCTCAAGATTACATTAAGTTAAGTTCAAAATGTATAATGGTGCACAAATATAACAGTGGCTTGCTTTTCCTGTTCTGGTATTTTCAAGATATAATTTGGTTGAAATGCACTAGAAATTACCAATTTTAAAGGGAGATAACTCCATAATTTGCTATCATTCTAACCTAAAGTTATTTAGAGATTTCTCGAATTACCAGACACGCAGAAACGAAAGACCTACTATTTCTAACTATTTCTAACTCCGGATGAAGGTAACTTCAAAATAGGATGGTTAGGTCGGCGGGTTTTTTTCTGTCATGTTTTGAAAATCGTCTAAATTGCCTGATTCTTACAAATACTGGCACTTAACAGACAATGACACCGTATGTAATCTCACTAACGTCTGCTTCATTCAAAACATTTGTTATGGAAATGATAATACCAACTCATACCTTTGAACGCACTTGTTCGATATTTTAAACTTTGACATTATTTTTCAAACTAACATCTAAGAGGGAATCAAATCTTGCAACTACTCTATACAATTGACACACAATGTTAAACAGATGAATTTATATTACAAACAAGTAAAATTTGCCCAGCAGTAACTCTATCTGTAACATTTTGTGATAATATTTTGGGGTCATACACAAGACTGGGCTAAATTGAAATTGTAAAATGGTCATGATATTCCTTGCCATACAAGTCCGAAGATGCGACATGATAACTTATTCATAATCTTAGTTAAAGAGGGTATCAGACGTACATTGCATTTGTAATAGTCGAGGAAATATGGCTCGAATAAAAGTATTTCCCGTTTATTTGAAAAGTTAAAGTAAAATATGTTTCGTCGCCTTATACAAATACATCATTTGACTTGTATGTCCGATACCTTATAACGCTTATTCGGATGTCCTCATAATAATGAATCAAGATCTTTGAAACTCATTCAACTATTTAGAAAGCAGTTTATAAATTGGAAATTATAACAATACTTATATATATAAAAGTGAGGATTCTTTAGAAATACACTACATAGATACAAACATGAATTTAACAAAATACGCGTACCTTTATTGAAATGCATACCTAATATGTATTATATTTTAAGAAACATGAAAGAATTTAAACTTCAACTTTGTCATTGTTGAAATATTTTCTTTGAATGGAAAACTCTATTTTCAAATGAAATATAATGTTCGCAAGGTTACTCCTGACGTTCGTTTCATACGAAGCCGTAACCATTTTAAAAGAATAAAACCGAAGGACGAAAACGCACAAAGGGACAAATGTAAGATAACCCTTTGTTTACACAATAATATTTTGAAAATTTAAGTTATAATGTCTAAGCATATGACCATGCATGTACAAGATTTGGTGATTTTTTTTAATGCTTTAGGTAAATACATGCCAACTTAAAAGACGGCAAATCATCACTTGGTGATATATAGTTATACATTATCAATAAGTTAAAACATTAACTTTTTATAAACCGCAACTGTACGCTTTTACCTAAAACAACTTAAGAACAACGACAGACAAAATTGTGCTTAAAAGCAAAGCATTCAAATGTTTGTCTGTTTCCGGTAACATTTATTTGTACTGAAATTGTTACTTCTTGTCTGTCGACAAGCCAGAACTGCTATTGTTATTTTGTGATAATAAAATACAACTTTTAATAGATCAGATTGTAAAATAACAATCTTTCAAAACCCTAATGGTAATTAAATAACCAAGGTTCTTGCAAAATTTGTCAAAACTCGTAAACAGTTAGTAAAGTAAAAGATTGACTGCCGGGAATGAATTTTGTATTGAAGTAATTTCATTTTATCGATTTATAGAACAAAAGCGATCTTAAGTCAAATGTATTGAATTGTCTTGATATTCGCAAGAAGTAAATAAACTAAAACATATATTGATTCATTTGAAAATAAATCTGGCTAATTTGTTTTAATTAAAAGAAATTAAATTATATTCCAAAATGATAAAATATCAATTATTACTAAATCACCTAGTCTGTTAGTTTAATTTTCATATGTAAGTGATTTCGTTATAAAGACAAGTTTTAGTATGATTGACTGATTGTTGTTTGCATTGTTTGCGTCCAATTGCAAATATGTTAAGGTGGCTGGGTGGTATAAATATGTAATATAGGATTTTGCAAATTTTTTTTATAAATGAACCCTATCATGTGCTTAGTGGAAAAGTAAAATAAAAAAATTGGTTCACCGTCTAGTTAAGAATTTTTGAAGGGTTAAAGTTTATTGGTTTTCGTTCAAGATTACTATAGAAATGATAGGGAAATGAATGCAAAGCTAGTTTTATTGAAGAATCTCTCATGAAACCTAATATAAGATTTTTTTTTTTGTGTTTTTTTTGTTGCTTCAATACTCTTTTTAATTAATCAAAAATAAAATCAACAAGTCACCGTCTAGTTAAGACAAAAATTAACACCATTAAAAATAATGGGATTTTTTCAAAAGGAGATAACTCTGTCTTTGACACATTTTTCTAATTTGGGACCATATATAAACAGACCTGGTTATAAATCTTTTATACCTTCTATACATGTAAGACCATATAAAATATATATAACATTTCCAAACAAGTGCAGTTGATTTGCATATTGGTTGCCATGGCAACCAGCCGTCAAAATGGAAAATCACTCATTTTGGGATTTTAAAAATTTTCAGTTCAAATTCAAGACCATACAATTTGAAAATGAGCAGGCAGTATCTATTATAATAGGGGTGTGTTTGTTTTTAAAACCTGCATATTTATATGAACTGTGGAATCCCTGGGGCAAATAGTTCTTAGTTTGTCTGTCCGTTCTCTTGCTTAATACCACTGGTTTCAGTTGATAATTTGAGTATCTCTTGGTTGATTGTAATAAAACTTGGAGACTCTGCCTTTTTTATGAAACTTAGACTCACTCAGACACCTGACTAACACTGATTTTTCAGTTTACAAGACAATCCCTCATCTGCAATAAATATCCCACCCCAGGGATCTCCACCATTAGTATTCCAATTTTGATGAAACTTTGCAAGAAGGTATTTTTATTATTTTTTTTGGTGTTTTGTACATAAATCAGGCTGTTTTGACATGTTTGAATTGCCTTACATTTGTCATTTGGTTTTATAGCTTGCTTAACAATATGGAGTTGGCTCATTGTTGAAGGCCATATGGGGACATACAGTTCTTAACTTCTATCCCTATTGGTCTCTGGTGGCAAGTTTTCTCAGTGGCAATCATGCCCCGTATATCCCTTCTTTTATATAAATTTGAAATTTTATACACAATGCTGACAAATATAACACACAGGACAACTTCTATGTTTGTTGTATAATGGAATTATTAGAGGATCCATTTATATCTAAGTTTGACATAGACAAATTCTTCTTTCATTTCCTAGTACTTGTTTATGTATAAAATTAATTAATGAGATAGTTGAACCTGATACACCCGCCATTTAATCCTTTTTCATATCTGTTAATTTATCCATTTTATGCTTTTGAAATAACATAACATAAAAATTTCAGGTTAAATAGTGTGTTATTAGATTTGTATTAAATAGAAAATGTGTCTATAAGACACAGGATGTCCTGCCATTAAATGTAGGTCACAGTAATCAAATTGTTGATGACCTGAGTGGTACCATAAAAGAATACTGTAGTGGTGATATATCACAATAGGTTTCTGTGAAATGAACCTAAACACAAGACTTAGCCAAAGACACAAAAGCAATAAATGTAGGTCATAGTGACTCAAGTAATGTATTGTACTACTAGTATACAAGATGTCTGTGGAGAAAAAATATCATTGATATATTACCATTAGTTTCTGAGAAATGGAGCTAAATGCAAAACTTAACTGGAAAGGGATGTACATACTTATGGACTGACAAGGGTATACTAGTATCTATATAATCTATCCACATTTGTGGCAGGGCATAATAAAATCCAATCTTGGCAACTTTTTCAAATAAATATAAATAACAACATGCAGTATTGTGACAAAAGTACTCATTTATGATCATATTTCAGTTCCCATAAATTACTTATTCAGATTCAATAAATTCCAAAAAAAAATTAACTAATTTAAAAGTGTTGCAAGGCATGGTTTGATTAGTAGCAGGCCAACTTTACAGGTTTATTTTATTCATATAACCTTATGACTTTCGTTTCACAGTGTGCCAATTTTTTAAATCCTGTTCTGTATAATCAGGTTATGCAAATACCTGTCCCCCACAAAAATTTTAAGTGCACACATGTTTTTATGCTAAAACCATGTTTTTGAGATTTATAGAGTTCTCAACAGTAAATTATTTTGATAAATGTACCTTTTTCATTTCATATACTACCTTTATTTTCTTTGATAGAACATTAAGTTCACCAAATACAATGAACATGTGTATGACAATTGGGACTAAAATTACATGCAAGTTTTCCACTAAAAAGTAAAATTGAAAAATATATTGCATCAGCATACATTGTACTTCTTAACATATGCAAAAGAATTTATTTCCTATAGCTTCTGTATTAATTTTATGTGTAAATATGCGTTATTGCTTAAATTGACCAAATAACTTTTTCAATCATGATGATGATGGAGTTTTAACGACCTTGACTGGCTATACAGCCCTTGCAAAGTCGTTTTTCTTTAATTTAATTATACATGGCCAAGAACATTTTATACTCATGTGGAAGAATTAAAAAACCTTAAAAATTTTAAATTGGTAGAAAAAAATACATTTTTATGTCATGCATGTAAAACCACTTTCTTTTGATAATCTTTTATTTTTCAGGCACAGGCACATATTAATTTAAATTTTGAATAATTGTAATAAATCTTGAATCCTTGATACATTGAATGATTCTTCAATTGCTTTAAATACATGCTACATAATATATTAGGGCATTTAAAAGCACATTTTGCAATATTAAATTTTTAAACCACAAAATTGATATGTGTACATGTAGTTAAAATTGTTAAATTATTAAATGTAAAAATTAATTGCCTAAGCTAAATGATTAAAATGGATATATCAGTATTGTCTTTAATAAAGATTGTATTTTTACTTTGTCAACTCTTTTATAATTCCCTAATCTAAGGTCTAAGGTCATGCAAAGTCTATAAAAATGTCTATTCAGTTTGAAAATTAAATTAAGTCATTATTTCACAGAGGTGGATTTAGGGAGGTACATATATGGTTAATTCATAGCCTTTTACATGTCCCACTTCAAATGGTGCCTAGTTTGGGAAGCCTTTTGCCCTTTTTCGAAATCCTGGATACACATTTGTAACATTTTGTTAACTGCATTTCTTTTAGGCAATACCCGGTAAATGAAAATATAAAAAAAAAACGCACTAGACTTGCACTTTCTCAATAAGATTTTTACAGGCCTTTATAGCTGACTATGTGGCATGGGCTTTGCTCATTGTTGAGCACGTTGTGGTACAGTGACCTATTGTTGTTACTTTCTGTGTCATTTGTTCTTTTGTTTTATTGGATATCATACCACATCTTTTTTTAATATAATGTTCTACTTTTAGGCAAAATATATATTGAAATCATAGAATATCTACCAGCTCTAACTCAAAATATGGACGTTCACTTCCCATATGTTAAAATGTACAATAAATGTACATTCATTTGTATGTAATAAAGAAATTATAAAAGTATCAAATCAATGAAATAACACGAATAACCTTTACATGTTGCCACTGTGATAATAATTATAAGAACTATTACATGTACCCCTTTTCAATTCCAACTAATTTATAAGCATAGCCTGATTTGAATTAATCTAACTTTTTAATTCTGTCCATGAAAAGTGTACTGTTCTAGCAAAACATATACTGGTATAACTTTATTAATTAAAACATTTGACATAAAATTTTGCAAAGAGAACAAAATTTTAATACAACAGTAAATTGTTTAAAATATATAGTTTAATATGCACCTCACCTTATCCATGTTATTAGCTCACCTGGCCCAAAGGGCCAAGTGAGCTTTTCTCATCACTTGGCGTCCGTCGTCCGTCGTCGTCCGTCGTCGTCCGTCGTCGTCCGTCGTCCGTTAACTTTTACAAAAATCTTCTCCTCTGAAACTACTTGGCCAAATTTAACCAAACTTGGCCACAATCATCATTGGGGTATCTAGTTTAAAAATTGTGTCCGGTGACCCGGCCAACCAACCAAGATGGCCGCCATGGCTAAAAATAGAACATAGGGGTAAAATGTAGATTTTGGCTTATATCTCTGAAACCAAAGCATTTAGAGCAAATCTGACATGGGGTAAAATTGTTGATCAAGTCAAGATCTATCTGCCCTGAAATTTTCAGATGAATCGGACAATGGGTTGTTGGGTTGCTGCCCCTGAATTAGTAATTTTAAGGATTTTTTTCCGTTTTCGGTTATTATCTTGAAAATTATTATAGATAGAGATAAACTGTAAACAGCAATAATGTTCAGCAAAGTAAGATCTACAAATAAGTCAAATGGTCAGTTGATCCCTTAAGGAGTTATTGCCCTTTAAAGTAATTTTACCAATTTTTGTAAATTTTTGTAATCTTTACAAAAATCTTCTCCTCTGAAACTACTGGACCAAATTCAACCAAACTTAGCCACAATCATTATTAGGGTATTTAGTTTAAAAATGTGTGGTGACCCAGCCAACCAACCAAGATGGCTGCCATGGCTAAAAATAGAACATAGGGTAAAATGTAGATTTTGGCTTGTAACTCTGAAACCAAAGCATTTAAAGCAAATCTTACAGGGATTAACTTGTTTATCAAGTAAATATCTATCTGCCCTCAAATTTTCAGATGAATTGGACAACTGGTTGTTGGGTTGCTGCCCCTGAATTGGTAATTTTTAAGGAAATTTTGCCGTTTTTGGTTATTATCTTGAAAATTATTACAGATAGAGATAAACTGTAAACAGCAATAATGTTCAGCAAAGTAAGATCTTCAAATAAGTCAACATGATCAAAATGGTCAGTTGACCCCTTAAGGAGTTATTGCCCTTTAAAGTAATTTTTACCAATTTTTGTAAATTTTGTAATCTTTACAAAAATCTTCTCCTCTGAAACTACTGGACCAAATTCAACCAAACTTAGCCACAATCATTATTAGGGTATTTAGTTTAAAAATGTGTGGGTGACCCAGTCAACCAACCAAGATGGCTGCCATGGCTAAAAATAGAACATAGGGGTAAAATGTAGATTTTGGCTTGTAACTCTGAAACCAAAGCATTTAAAGCAATCTTACAGGGATTTACTTGTTTATCAAGTAAATATCTATCTGCCCTCAAATTTTCAGATGAATTGGACAACTGGTTGTTGGGTTGCTGCCCTGAATTGGTAATTTTAAGGTAATTTTGCTGTTTTGGTTATTATCTTGAAAATTATTACAGATAGAGATAAACTGTAAACAGCAATAATGTTCAGCAAAGTAAGATCTTCAAATAAGTCAACATGACCAAAATGGTCAGTTGACCCTTTAAGGAGTTATTGCCCTTTATAGTCAATTTTTAACAATTTTCATTAATTTGGTAAATTTTGGTAAGTTTTTACAAAATGTTTTCCTTTTGTAATCTTCTTTTCTGAAACTGCAGTAGAAAATCAATATAGAAAACAATCTTCTAATGTAGTGGCAATAAAAATAATTGATAATTCTATAACATGAAAAAAAAACCACATTAATACCTGATGATGGTGTTTCTTTCTTTACATTGAAAATGATGTCACAACTATAATCCCGAACAATAGGTTGAATGTCAGATATGTTTCAGTACTTTGGCTTCATTTTCTACAGATTCCGAAGTGCAAATGATGCTTGAATTCCTACACTAATTTATACAGACTTCATCCCCTTTCACAGGTAATGCCTGCCTCATATTATATTTAAAACTTTAATAGAATATCAGAAATTTTGAGAGAAAATTAATCAACCATGCAAGATCTAAAACTTAATTAATATTGTTCAAATTATCAATTAACTATTAAAAAAAAAATTCTCATTAAAAAAATATAGTTCTTCATTTTATATTTTATCAGAAATTTAGGGAAAAAAATTGAATTTAATTGTGTCCCTTGTTCTCATTTCCTGGGATAAATCCAATACAAATTAAAGTATTGGTATTGAATAAATATTTAAGAAATATTTCAAATCTTACCATTTTCTTCACAAGAATGAAGACCATATTTTCAGTGTCATGAGTATCAGTCATCATATTTGTTGTACTTTGTTGTTTAAAAGTTGAATACAAAAAAGATCAACAAAGCAATTCAAAACCACTTGAATTTTGCAACAACAAATGAGAGTTTTAACGACCTCAGCTGGCTATACAACCCTTGCATAATCAGCTGAATTTTGCAGAAATCATTAATAGGAAAGATTGCCCTTAAATGATAATTTTTATTACCTTTTGTTTTTTTTGGGGCTGTTGCGCAACAACAAAACTTCACAACAAACTTTCTCATCACTTCGCATTTCTCGTTAGATAAATTTTACAAAAATTCTCCCCTGAAACTACTGTCAAATTAAACCAAACTTGGTTTAAATCACCACTAGGATATCCAGGGACCTCTGTGTATGATGACCCTGCCTGCCAACATGGCACACATGGCTGAAATAAAACACACTTTTTAGTCTTATATCTCTGAAACTAAACGACAGTACAACAGTTGCATTTATCATGCATCAATTGTAAATAAAAATATCAGGTGAGCGACACAGGGTCCTTGGAGCCTCTAGTTATTAAATAATCAACACAGTTTGATATGTGCCAAGTTTTACATGAATAATCTACAGGGTGGACCCAGAATTTTTGAAAAGAGGGTGGTGGAGTTACTCCCAATATTTAAATATACAACATATATACAGCTTAGAAAAACTGTTAGTTTTTGGGGATTGAAATCAAAGTTTTCCCCGTGAAACATTGCACAACCAAAAATGTACATAAAATGTTTAAAGAGTTCATATTTGTTTTGTATTTTTATCAATTTCTTTAAAATTCCAGCCAGATAACCTAGTAGAAGCATGCACAGTACAATCAGGAATTAGTGAGAAACACATTTAGGGGAAACAAGTATGTAACAACAGGAATCAGAGCAAAACGACTCATATATATGAACAAGCATTCTGCGAGTATTGCATAACAATACATAGTCCCCTACCGGTTAAAAATTCATTGTATTGCCTATTGGAACAAAATTTTATTTGATCTACAACTTGTCATGGAGTAAACTGTATAACAAATATCAAGTCAATATAACCAAGCATGACGAAAAAAATGTTGAAAACTGATTATTTAAGCGAATTTTCTAAGTCAAAGGACCATAACTCTGCACAAAATCATCAGACCGGGACAAAATTCAATCTTGATATGTTTCTTGTCATGATAAAACTATGTTCCAATTTTCAAATCAATATATTTCAACCATGACGAAAAAAGTGCAGAAAACTGATTATTTGAGCGAAATTTTCGAAGTCAAAGGACCATAACTCTTGCAAAAACACCAAACTTGATCTGTAACTTGTCATGATAAAACAATACACCAAATATCAAATCAATATCTTCAAGCATGAAGAAAATAAACTAAGCCCGCAGAGGTCCAATCCTGAACAGTTGGGGCAAAATGGACAATATTCAAGCTTGATACAGGTCTGAATTTGGATTGTAATTAAAAATTTGAAATATTATAGGTTTCTGAATAAATGCAGTCAAAGAACTTGAAATTGGTTATATGAATTGAATTTATATTCAATTAAAGATTTCTTGCTGTTGTGCAATACACTGTGCTGTTGCGCAATACTAAGTAAATCTGTTGTCAGACTATAAACAAATAAATTTCAATTAATTCTCAATGTCAAATTCGAAATTTATGAAAATGTAAAGGAGCTTACATCAATAGATATAAACAATTCATCAAAGTTTCATGAGAATTGCTGACAGCATTTTGAGTTATTGTCCGAAAACTGGAAAATCCTCCTTTTTAATGAATAAAACCCCATAACTCAGAAATGTAAAATTTATAAAATTCTAAACGGAGCTTACATCAATAGATATATCAATTCACCAAAGTTGCATAAGAACTGCTGAAAGAATTTTTGATTTTTTGTCCGAAAACTGGAAAATCCCCCTTTTTTTATGAATAACACCCTGTAACTCAGAAACGTAAAATCTAAAATATATAAAAATCTAAAGGGAGCTCATGTCAATAGATATAAACAATTCACCACAATTTCTTGCAAGTTGGTGAAAGCATTCTTGAGTTATTGTTCGAAAACTGGAAAATCCCCTTTTTAATGAATAAAACCCCATAACTCGGAAGCGTAAAATCTAAAATTTATAAAAATGAAAGGAGCTCACGTCAATAGATATAAACAATTCACCAAAGTTTTATGCAAATTGGTTAAAGCGTTTTTGAGTTAATGTCCGACATGTTGACGACGGAGGGACAGACGGACAACGGTATACCATAATACGTCCCGTAAACAGGCGTATAAAGTGTGGAAAACTGATTTGCCAAACTGACGGATGGACAGACAGACGGACAGAGTGTAACCTAAAGTCCCTTCGACTTCGTCGGTAGGGGACTAATAATCTGAACTACATGTAACAACAGAGTACTACATGTAACAACAGAGTAAATGAAAATTCTGTTTGCAAAAGAAAGAAACTCCTGCCTTTTTTCCGAAAAATCAAATGGTCATTAGTATTAATTTACTTATGGTGTCTGATGTAGACAACATTCTGTATGTATGTGTCTGTCCCAAGTCCATGAAGTCAGGAGCCTGTAATTCAGTGGTTGTCATTTGTTGATGTGTCACATATTTGTTTTAGTTCATTTCTGGTACATAAATTAGGCCGTTAGTTTTCTCATTTGAATTGTTTAAATTTGTCATTTCAGGGCCTTTATAGCTGACTATGTGGTATGGGCTCATTGTTGAAGGTCATACGGTGACCTATAGTTGTTAATTTCTGTGTCATTTGGTCTCTTGTGGAGAGTTGTCTCATTGGCAATCATACAACATCTTCTTTTTAAATACATCAGAACTGCCAAGCCGCAAATAAATGGTGATTTAGTCAACACACGAGGAGTCGAATTAAAAAACTCACAACTAACATTGACCGTATATGAATTGTTTATGACTTACATTGTACTATCGTTCTTAGTTGTAAGTTTAATGTGAAAACGACTCCTGGACCCTAAGTGGTCTGTAAATAATGTGTCATAACATTTATCACAAGTACATTGTACAATGAGCATCGCTCATTTTAGTGTGGGTATTGCTGTGTGTTTGCTTATTCCACATTGGGTAGAGGTATAGTGGAGGGTTAACATCTGACAAAACAGGTTTCAGCTCGCTGAAATATTGTTTGCGCCTCACCCTGTCCCAAGTCAGGAAATTCTAGTCTTTTTAGTCTTGTATGTATTTAATTTTTGGTTCATTTATATGTTTTGCTGTTAAGTTTGACGTCCATTTTCCTGGACAATACATTATTGTTTAGGGACTAGCTGATTCCTGCCTCCGGGGCTGGATTTTCTTGCTGTGTTGAAATAATACCCATCATAGATTCATACCCATGGTGGCTTTGGGTCGTTTTCTGCTATTTAGTCGTCGGAATGTAGTCCCTGTTTCCATTCTCAGTTTTATATAAATTATAATACACATTAATTTTTGTCCGTGTTTTTGTTGTTTTTTTCATTTCCGTTAAAAAAATAACTTTCAAATGATTTTATGGTCGTGAATCACTCTTGTGCTTGAATCATTCGCAGACGATGTAAATTATATGGCGAAGAATCTTCAATAAATGAAGGATCGCTAGAAACTTAAAGAAGAATTACTAGGATACATTATTCATTGTTTGTTTACAAAATATTACATACATTTTACGCATATTTCCGTGTCCTTTTCTAATGTAAAACAAATGTGAAACTGCTTCATAAGCTACTAAAATGAAGATCGTGTTCTAATATTTCGATCTGCGTTTCAGTATTCATGAAAAGCAGCCCACGTGTTCGATTATTGTGATTTATCTTGTGTTTATCTTCTCTCGCCGGCAAGAACATGCCATTACCACAAAACAGAAGTGCATTTGCAACAATGAAAATAGCAATAATAAATTTTATAAAATTCTCGAATTACAGTTTTCAATTACAACATTCTTTTGTTATATATTTAAATAAAATAGATTATTTATAATAATCAAAATTAATTATCATTGACAATTACGACAATAGGTATGACTTGCGATATCGATGCGCAACTTCCTGCGCAGTTGGCGCGAAAATTTGAACCCGTGAGCCCCTTAAGCATGTTTAGACCGAAAACAAATTAATAATTAGTATAATAGGTAGGTCATATAATAGGGTCCACTGTTATAGTCAGTTCCATGGTAGAACTGTCAGAATCGGTTCTATGATATACGACTATCAAAACTGTTCTAATGCAGAACTGTCAGGATCAGTTCTAAAATAGAAATGTCAACACCTGTTCTAGGGTAGAACAGTGCTAAATGACATAAATCAGAACTGTTTATCTCATCGTAATTTTAAACTGGGACAATGAGATTTGTTTACCCTGTTCTCGGGGACCTACTTTTACTGCTAATCCACGATGGTATCGTCAGGTCAGTAGTCGGTGTACTGACAGGAATTATAACGTGGTTTTGTTTAATTTCCCGTTGATAAAATAACAATTTATTTGAACAATTAGATTCCAACTTCCTCAGGAAAAGTTGATCTAAGATAAATATTGCAATTTTTTTGTAGATATTTTTTGGTCATATATCTCCAAACATTTTAGGTCTTATACCGCCTTGGCATTCATATTGTGGTTTTAAGAGTTTCCTGATGAAGGTAAATCCAGAAAAGCTCTTTTCACGCACGAAATTATATAAGTGTTATTTTCGTTTAGTTAAAAAAGATTAGAAGGTAAGAATAATTAGTCTTGGCTGTTTGTTTTAGTTCTGTTAATTCTCCATGTTTTGATTGATTTTTAATATTAGTTTTATGCCTACATAGAATACGTCAGCAGTAAAGAAATATACTTCTAATATTTCCGTTATGATCATCACAAATACATGTATATGTGATATATTCTCTTTGGAAAGACAATCATACTGATCGAGAAGGACGTAAAACAAGTAAAATATTTGGGATGTTTTTACATGTAAAGTATTTCACTAGTAAACACATTTTGATCTGAATCGGTTATTTGGATCCGAACAGCTTTTTAAATATGTAATAAAATAAGTTATAATGTTGTGTTCAGTCTTTCAGTAAATTTTAAGATTTATCCACTGCTGTAAATTCAGTACCGCTGACAGTTCGCTTACAGTCAACTAGGATCTATTCAGTTTATGTTCAGACTGTTCCGTAGTTATTATATTATTTACCTGTACACATCACATCATATGAAAAATATGAAAAGATACTGAACAGTACTATATTGACTTCAAACTAAATGTATGAACAGTACTGAAGCTACCGCACTGGCTAAGTCTGAATATTGGCAGAAAGACTGAACAATAATTAATAATTCATTGTTCAGACTATGACTTTTCTGATGATGTTAGGATTAAAATGACCGTTTAAGACTAACATTCATTTACTAGTGTTTGGATTACACAATAGAAAAACAAAGGAATTGGGGTATCAATGTCTATATCATTTTCCCGAGAAGTGTTTTTATACCCGAGTTAACCTGACAATATGCAATCTTATGTAATGATACATATGTTGATTAGTATTATTATGTACATTTTGGCACGCGCAAAAAAAAAAAAAAAAAAAAAAAACATTGAAATAACAATTAATTCAATTGCACAATACGAAATAATTAATCATAACAAGTAACAACAATATCCCAACATATTTTGTTTAAAACAATATAGATAACATATAAAACAAATAGAAATAGATTATCAAACGAAACGATAAAACTAATTAATGAATAGATAGATAAAATGAATAAATAAATAAATGAAAATAGATAAAATAACTAGAAAAATAAAAAAAAATCAATAAGATTAATGAAATGAATTTTTAAACTACATAAAGTAACTATATACATAGATAGAACTTTCCAAAACTGGTCCAGAGATGTAACTGTCAGAATCCTTTCTAAGGTAGAACGGTCAGAATCAGTTTTAGGATAAAACTGTTTAAAACTCTGCACGTGCAGAACTATGAAAAATGTTATAGGGTATAAATATCAAAACTGTTCTGAGGTAGAACTGTAATGATATATGTTCTAGGGTAGACCTGCTTCTGTCAGAATCTGTTCTTAAGCTAACCAGAGAATAGTTTTACTAGAGCAGTTCTACAAACTGTTCTAGAACAGTTCTGTTAGTTCCTGAAAGATTTTACGAGAGGTTAGAACTAATCCAAATTCTATATTGAAAATGTTATAATGTCCAATGCACTTGCGTTCACTGTAGAACGCAATGACATGATGAGCTGCAGAATGATTACTCAACTTAGGTCGAGGAGAAAATTTGTTCACAATAAATAAATTTGTTTTCTTGTGTTTTAAAAGTATTTGTCACCCGAATACCTAGCCTAGTTGTGTTGTTTTTTAATAAAGGATTCAAATGAGGCATAACGATGACAGACCCTTTTAGAAAAGACTTTTCCTGAAAACGATTGAACCTTTAAATTTTTGCTTTTGATTTGTTAAAATACGAGTATTAAATCAGTCAAGTGATCATGTCTTTTGAAAACTTTTAAGACCTTAGCAAACAATAAAATCTTACCTTACTGCAAAAACCCATATTATTTTTCCTATGACTTTAGAAGATCGATGGAATTTACTTAAATGAGTACGTTAAAAGTAATGTTAAAATGTATGTTCAATATATACATCTTTTTACTTGAAGTTTTATTTAATCTTCAAAGGTTCTATGATGTTACACAGTAAAACAATGTGCTCCAACAAAAAAAGCCCGGTTCATCCAATGATACTGAATTACCGCCATGTATTGAACGTTAGTTGCTATTGTAGCCAATAATGTTATAGCAAGAAAAATGTTTTAATACGAAACAATTGCGGATGCAATGCAAACAATTTCCCACATATTCGCAAGATACCATGCCTTCCTTTGTAGAAGTTATACTTTGCATGCAGCTAGCATATTTTAATTTCTAACATTTTTCATACCTCTATATTAAAGACGAAACCATATATTCTTTAGCATATGGTTATTATGTTTACACAAAATCTGAAATTGGATCGAAGTCAAACGACACAAGTGATTTACAGACTGAACTGATAGTACCGAGTCCAAAACAGTGTCTGACATTTTGGTATCACATGTATGGGGAACAAATCAACACCTTGAAAGTTTTTCAACTGAATAATGAACAGAAGGTTGAACTTTGGAGTATAGCAAATAATCAAGGAGACACATGGCATTTTCAGTCCCTGGTACTGAAAGATATAGGAACATATCGAATTGTATTTTCCGCAATTCGTGGTGATGGATACAAGAGTGAAATAGCTATTGACGATATTTATGTTACTAATACCGCCTGCATGAAAGGTAAGAAACACATGTCGGTGTAAACTCAAGTGTAAGTTTTTAATCCGTAAAAGATCGATAAAACAAAACTTAACTGTGTTTACTGTAATATTATCCCAGATGATCTACTGGTACATTTGTACATAAATATGATAGACACAGACCTCTCACATGCTATAGTAATTACGACTCATGCTGAGGAATTGTCTGCTTTCCTGTACAGGATATTTAAATTTGCGTCAATATAAAAATAAGAAGATGTGGTATAATTGCAAATGAGACAATGATCCACAAGAAAAAGTCAGGTCAAACTGTGGACGTTAAATCAAGGGAAAGTTTGACGATCTCTGTAATCACCTTGCCGAGTTAAAATGCATTTAAAAATAGCACTGAACTTTAGGAAAAAATAATCAACCAAAAAATTTTATGAGTTTCTATTGACTTTTATTATTGACGTAAGACTATCTGTCAATCAACTAATATTATGGAAAAAGTATTTATCAATTCATAGACAATTAATGTCATGTCACCTGACCATGTGAACAAGTAGCTAAAAGTTAAAGCACACAAACCGATCTGTAGTAAGGTACTACATATTTGGTGATTATTTGTAACATTGTGTAAACAAGCTTAAGAACTCCAAATGCATTTTAAGAATATAATAGCATATGTATTGTTTGGTCAGTACCTTAAATTTATAATAAAGGTTAAACACTTTTAACAGCTGAATTTAGCGATGATATATAAAATGGTAGTCAACCGGTGCGTGCATTGTTGTTGTCGTTTTTCTTTCTCTAATTGTTGTATTGTTAAAGACTTTTGTTTTGTTTTTGTTTGTTTTTTACTTATTTCTTTAATATATTTTAACTCACATGAACATGATGAAAATCATGGATTTAATACTAGTAATTTGATTTGTAATGCTTTCTTTGTTCAAGTAAATCATGCAGATCTTTCGAAATCGTGTAAGACTTTCTATTTTGGTACATTGTAGTTCCTAGATATTCTACATGCATTATATCATCTTTTCACCGATATTTTATATTTTCAGCTTCGACAATTGACTGCAACTTTGAAACAGATAAATGTGGCTGGGCAACAGAAGATACAATATATAAATGGACACAGTTGGACGTCAGTAAATATTATTACCCGGGACCTGTTGCTGATCATATCCATGGTACCGGTGAGTAATACGCAAACTTCAACTCGAATCAATGTATACCTCTTCAGAACTGTCAAAATAATCTGTCATAAAATTAGGTCACGAAAAGCAATTTTGAAAATGACATCTGACATGAATGTATATGTTACCAAAGAAATGAATGAACATTACATAAAGTTGTGATTTGAATATGCAAATATACACTGACGGACGGCATAGGTCTTTTCGGTAGTATAAAGTATGAAATGTTCTAGGGTTAACTGTAATTCATTTGAAGCGTATATAATATAAACTATGAAATCTGGAAATAGCAACCATCTTAATTACAATATTAAAGGCATACGACACAATTACAGAGCGGGTAATGAATTTGCAAACGTTAAATGTTATTTGTCGCGACGTCACAACTGTGACATATCGGGAAAAACAAATCTTTTCTTGTTGAACTATGCAAAAAACTCATCAAAGATACCAGGCTTATAACTGTGTATGCCAGACTTGTGCTTTTACAGTTCATTTATTCTTTAATTACCGACTCGGTGGTCTCGTGGTAGTGTGTTTGCCTCTAGTGCAAGAGGTCGTGGGTTCGAACCCCGGCCGTGTCAAGCCAAAAACTTCAAAACTGATATCAGCTACTTCTCCGCTAAGCACATAACACTAAATATAAGGAGTAAGAGCATTGCCAGGTAAGGTGACATGTCTCGTTGCGGACTGCTACCTTGTGAATTAGAACTTAAAAATCAAACTCAGCGTGTCGGTCAAGTAAAAAGCAAGGTTAGTATTCATATTACGTCCGGAATATGTATAAGAATATAATAGGATATGTATTGTTTGGTCAGTACCTTAAATCTATACTAAAGGTTAAACACTTTTAACAGAATTTAGCGATGATATATAAAATGGTAGTCAACCGGTGCGTGCATTGTTGTTGTCGTTTTTCTTTCTCTAATTGTTGTATTGTTAAAGACTTTTGTTTTGTTTTGTTTGTTTTTTTTACTTATTTCTTTAATATATTTTAACTCACATGAACATGATGAAAATCATGGATTTAATACAAGTAATTTGATTTGTAATGCTTTCTTTGTTCAAGTAAATCATGCAGATCTTTCGAAATCGTGTAAGACTTTCTATTTTGGTACATTGTAGTTCCTAGATATTCTACATGCAGTATATCATCTTTTTACCGATATTTTATATTTTCAGCTTCGACAATTGACTGCAACTTTGAAACAGATAAATGTGGCTGGGCAACAGAAGATACAATATATAAATGGACACAGTTGGACGTCAGTAAATATTATTACCCGGGACCTGTTGCTGATCATATCCATGGTACCGGTGAGTAATACGCAAACTTCAACTCGAATCAATGTATACCTCTCTTCAGAACTGTCAAAATAATCTGTCATAAAATTAGGTCACGAAAAGCAATTTTGAAAATGACATCTGACATGAATGTATATGTTACCAAAGAAATGAATGAACATTACATAAAAGTTGTGATTTGAATATGCAAATATACACTGACGGACGGCATAGGTCTTTTCGGTAGTATAAAGTATGAAATGTTCTAGGGTTAACTGTAATTCATTTGAAGCGTATATAATATAAACTATGAAATCTGGAAATAGCAACCATCTTAATTACAATATTAAAGGCATACGACACAATTACAGAGCGGGTAATGAATTTGCAAACGTTAAATGTTATTTGTCACGACGTCACAACTGTGACATATCGGAAAAAACAAATCTTTTCTTGTTGAACTATGCAAAAACTCATCAAAGATACCAGGCTTATAACTGTGTATGCCAGACTTGTGCTTTACAGTTCATTTATTCTTTAATTACCGACTCGGTGGTCTCGTGGTAGTGTGTTTGCCTCTAGTGCAAGAGGTCGTGGGTTCGAACCCCGGCCGTGTCAAGCCAAAACTTCAAAACTGATATCAGCTACTTCTCCGCTAAGCACATAACACTAAATATAAGGAGTAAGAGCATTGCCAGGTAAGGTGACATGTCTCGTTGCGGACTGCTACCTTTTGAATTAGAACTTAAAAATCAAACTCAGCGTGTCGGTCAAGTAAAAAGCAAGGTTAGTATTCATATTACGTCCGGAATATGTATAAGAATATAATATGATATGTATTGTTTGGTCAGTACCTTAAATCTATACTAAAGGTTAAACACTTTTAACAGAATTTAGCGATGATATATAAAATGGTAGTCAACCGGTGCGTGCATTGTTGTTGTCGTTTTTCTTTCTCTAATTGTTGTATTGTTAAAGACTTTTGTTTTGTCTTTGTTTGTTTTTTAACTTATTTCTTTAATATATTTTAACTCACATGAACATGATGAAAATCATGGATTTAATACAAGTAATTTGATTTGTAATGCTTTCTTTGTTCAAGTAAATCATGCAGATCTTTCGAAATCGTGTAAGACTTTCTATTTTGGTACATTGTAGTTCCTAGATATTTTACATGCATTATATCAGCTTTTTTACCGATATTTAATATTTTCAGCTCCGACAATTGACTGCAACTTTGAAACAGATAAATGTGGCTGGGCAACAGAAGATACAATATATAAATGGACACAGTTGGGCGTCAGTAAATCTTATTACCCTGGACCTGTTGCTGATCATACACATGGTACTGGTGAGTAATACGCAAACTTCAATTCGAATCAATGTATACCTCTCCTCAGAACTGTCAAAATAATCTGTCATAAAATTAAGTCACGAAAAGCAATTTTGAAAATTACATCTGACATGAATGTATGGTTTACCAAAGAAATGAATGAACATTACATAAAAGTTGTGATTTGAATATGCAAATATACACTGACGGACGGCATAGGTCTTTTCGGTAGTATAAAGTATGAAATGTTCTAGGGTTAACTGTAATTCATTTGAAGCGTATATAATATAAACTATGAAATCTGGAAATAGCAACCATCTTAATTACAATATTAAAGGCATACGACACAATTACAGAGCGGGTAATGAATTTGCAAACGTTAAATGTTATTTGTCGCGACGTCACAACTGTGACATATCGGGAAAAACAAATCTTTTCTTGTTGAACTATGCAAAAAACTCATCAAAGATACCAGGCTTATAACTGTGTATGCCAGACTTGTGCTTTTACAGTTCATTTATTCTTTAATTACCGACTCGGTGGTCTCGTGGTAGTGTGTTTGCCTCTAGTGCAAGAGGTCGTGGGTTCGAACCCCGGCCGTGTCAAGCCAAAAACTTCAAAACTGATATCAGCTACTTCTCCGCTAAGCACATAACACTAAATATAAGGAGTAAGAGCATTGCCAGGTAAGGTGACATGTCTCGTTGCGGACTGCTACCTTGTGAATTAGAACTTAAAAATCAAACTCAGCGTGTCGGTCAAGTAAAAGCAAGGTTAGTATTCATATTACGTCCGGAATATGTATAAGAATATAATAGCATATGTATTGTTTGGTCAGTACCTTAAATCTATACTAAAGGTTAAACACTTTTAACAGAATTTAGCGATGATATATAAAATGGTAGTCAACCGGTGCGTGCATTGTTGTTGTCGTTTTTCTTCTCTAATTGTTGTATTGTTAAAGACTTTTGTTTTGTTTTTGTTTGTTTTTTACTTATTTCTTTAATATATTTTAACTCACATGAACATGATGAAAATCATGGATTTAATAGAAGTAATTTGATTTGTAATGCTTTCTTTGTTCAAGTTAATCATGCAGATCTTTTGAAATCGTGTAAGACTTTCTATTTTGGTACATTGTAGTTCCTAGATATTCTACATGCAGTATATCATCTTTTACCGATATTTTATATTTTCAGCTTCGACAATTGACTGCAACTTTGAAACAGATAAATGTGGCTGGGCAACAGAAGATACAATATATAAATGGACACAGTTGGACGTCAGTAAATATTATTACCCGGGACCTGTTGCTGATCATATCCATGGTACCGGTGAGTAATACGCAAACTTCAACTCGAATCAATGTATACTCTCTTCAGAACTGTCAAAATAATCTGTCATAAAATTAGGTCACGAAAAGCAATTTTGAAAATGACATCTGACATGAATGTATATGTTACCAAAGAAATGAATGAACATTACATAAAAGTTGTGATTTGAATATGCAAATATACACTGACGGACGGCATAGGTCTTTTCGGTAGTATAAAGTATGAAATGTTCTAGGGTTAACTGTAATTCATTTGAAGCGTATATAATATAAACTATGAAATCTGGAAATAGCAACCATCTTAATTACAATATTAAAGGCATACGACACAATTACAGAGCGGGTAATGAATTTGCAAACGTTAAATGTTATTTGTCGCGACGTCACAACTGTGACATATCGGGAAAAACAAATCTTTCCTTGTTGAACTATGCAAAAAACTCATCAAAGATACCAGGCTTATAACTGTGTATGCCAGACTTGTGCTTTTACAGTTCATTTATTCTTTAATTACCGACTCGGTGGTCTCGTGGTAGTGTGTTTGCCTCTAGTGCAAGAGGTCGTGGGTTCGAACCCCGGCCGTGTCAAGCCAAAAACTTCAAAACTGATATCAGCTACTTCTCCGCTAAGCACATAACACTAAATATAAGGAGTAAGAGCATTGCCAGGTAAGGTGACATGTCTCGTTGCGGACTGCTACCTTGTGAATTAGAACTTAAAAATCAAACTCAGCGTGTCGGTCAAGTAAAAGCAAGGTTAGTATTCATATTACGTCCGGAATATGTATAAGAATATAATAGCATATGTATTGTTTGGTCAGTACCTTAAATCTATACTAAAGGTTAAACACTTTTAACAGAATTTAGCGATGATATATAAATGGTAGTCAACCGGTGCGTGCATTGTTGTTGTCGTTTTTCTTTCTCTAATTGTTGTATTGTTAAAGACTTTTGTTTTGTTTTTGTTTGTTTTTTACTTATTTCTTTAATATATTTTAACTCACATGAACATGATGAAAATCATGGATTTAATAGAAGTAATTTGATTTGTAATGCTTTCTTTGTTCAAGTAAATCATGCAGATCTTTTGAAATCGTGTAAGACTTTCTATTTTGGTACATTGTAGTTCCTAGATATTCTACATGCAGTATATCATCTTTTTACCGATATTTTATATTTTCAGCTTCGACAATTGACTGCAACTTTGAAACAGATAAATGTGGCTGGGCAACAGAAGATACAATATATAAATGGACACAGTTGGACGTCAGTAAATATTATTACCCGGACCTGTTGCTGATCATATCCATGGTACCGGTGAGTAATACGCAAACTTCAACTCGAATCAATGTATACCTCTCTTCAGAACTGTCAAAATAATCTGTCATAAAATTAGGTCACGAAAAGCAATTTTGAAAATGACATCTGACATGAATGTATATGTTACCAAAGAAATGAATGAACATTACATAAAAGTTGTGATTTGAATATGCAAATATACACTGACGGACGGCATAGGTCTTTTCGGTAGTATAAAGTATGAAATGTTCTAGGGTTAACTGTAATTCATTTGAAGCGTATATAATATAAACTATGAAATCTGGAAATAGCAACCATCTTAATTACAATATTAAAGGCATACGACAAAATTACAGAGCGGGTAATGAATTTGCAAACGTTAAATGTTATTTGTCACGACGTCACAACTGTGACATATCGGGAAAAACAAATCTTTTCTTGTTGAACTATGCAAAAACTCATCAAAGATACCAGGCTTATAACTGTGTATGCCAGACTTGTGCTTTTACAGTTCATTTATTCTTTAATTACCGACTCGGTGGTCTCGTGGTAGTGTGTTTGCCTCTAGTGCAAGAGGTCGTGGGTTCGAACCCCGGCCGTGTCAAGCCAAAAATTCAAAACTGATATCAGCTACTTCTCCGCTAAGCACATACCACTAAATATAAGGAGTAAGAGCATTGCCAGGTAAGGTGACATGTCTCGTTGCGGACTGCTACCTTTTGAATTAGAACTTAAAAATCAAACTCAGCGTGTCGGTCAAGTAAAAAGCAAGGTTAGTATTCATATTACGTCCGGAATATGTATAAGAATATAATAGGATATGTATTGTTTGGTCAGTACCTTAAATCTATACTAAAGGTTAAACACTTTTAACAGAATTTAGCGATGATATATAAAATGGTAGTCAACCGGTGCGTGCATTGTTGTTGTCGTTTTTCTTTCTCTAATTGTTGTATTGTTAAAGACTTTTGTTTTGTCTTTGTTTGTTTTTTAACTTATTTCTTTAATATATTTTAACTCACATGAACATGATGAAAATCATGGATTTAATACAAGTAATTTGATTTGTAATGCTTTCTTTGTTCAAGTAAATCATGCAGATCTTTCGAAATCGTGTAAGACTTTCTATTTTGGTACATTGTAGTTCCTAGATATTTTACATGCATTATATCATCTTTTTACCGATATTTTATATTTTCAGCTTCGACAATTGACTGCAACTTTGAAACAGATAAATGTGGCTGGGCAACAGAAGATACAATATATAAATGGACACAGTTGGACGTCAGTAAATATTATTACCCGGGACCTGTTGCTGATCATATCCATGGTACCGGTGAGTAATACGCAAACTTCAACTCGAATCAATGTATACCTCTTCAGAACTGTCAAAATAATCTGTCATAAAATTAGGTCACGAAAAGCAATTTTGAAAATGACATCTGACATGAATGTATATGTTACCAAAGAAATGAATGAACATTACATAAAAGTTGTGATTTGAATATGCAAATATACACTGACGGACGGCATAGGTCTTTTCGGTAGTATAAAGTATGAAATGTTCTAGGGTTAACTGTAATTCATTTGAAGCGTATATAATATAAACTATGAAATCTGGAAATAGCAACCATCTTAATTACAATATTAAAGGCATACGACACAATTACAGAGCGGGTAATGAATTTGCAAACGTTAAATGTTATTTGTCGCGACGTCACAACTGTGACATATCGGGAAAAACAAATCTTTTCTTGTTGAACTATGCAAAAAACTCATCAAAGATACCAGGCTTATAACTGTGTATGCCAGACTTGTGCTTTTACAGTTCATTTATTCTTTAATTACCGACTCGGTGGTCTCGTGGTAGTGTGTTTGCCTCTAGTGCAAGAGGTCGTGGGTTCGAACCCCGGCCGTGTCAAGCCAAAAACTTCAAAACTGATATCAGCTACTTCTCCGCTAAGCACATAACACTAAATATAAGGAGTAAGAGCATTGCCAGGTAAGGTGACATGTCTCGTTGCAGACTGCTACCTTGTGAATTAGAACTTAAAAATCAAACTCAGCGTGTCGGTCAAGTAAAAAGCAAGGTTAGTATTCATATTACGTCCGGAATATGTATAAGAATATAATAGCATATGTATTGTTTGGTCAGTACCTTAAATCTATACTAAAGGTTAAACACTTTTAACAGAATTTAGCGATGATATATAAAATGGTAGTCAACCGGTGCGTGCATTGTTGTTGTCGTTTTCTTTCTCTAATTGTTGTATTGTTAAAGACTTTTGTTTTGTTTTTGTTTGTTTTTACTTATTTCTTTAATATATTTTAACTCACATGAACATGATGAAAATCATGGATTTAATAGAAGTAATTTGATTTGTAATGCTTTCTTTGTTCAAGTAAATCATGCAGATCTTTTGAAATCGTGTAAGACTTTCTATTTTGGTACATTGTAGTTCCTAGATATTCTAAATGCATTATATCATCTTTTCTACCGATATTTTATATTTTCAGCTTTGACAATTGACTGCAACTTTGAAACAGATAAATGTGGCTGGGCAACAGAAGATACAATATATAAATGGACACAGTTGGACGTCAGTAAATATTATTACCCTGGACCTGTTGCTGATCATATCCATGGTACCGGTGAGTAATACGCAAACTTCAACTCGAACCAATGTATACCTCTCTTCAGAACTGTCAAAATAATCTGTCTTAAAATTAGGTCACGAAAAGCAATTTTGAAAATGACATCTGACATGAATGTATATGTTACCAAAGAAATGAATGAACATTACATAAAAGTTGTGATTTGAATATGCAAATATACACTGACGGACGGCATAGGTCTTTTCGGTAGTATAAAGTATGAAATGTTCTAGGGTTAACTGTAATTCATTTGAAGCGTATATAATATAAACTATGAAATCTGGAAATAGCAACCATCTTAATTACAATATTAAAGGCATACGACACAATTACAGAGCGGGTAATGAATTTGCAAACGTTAAATGTTATTTGTCGCGACGTCACAACTGTGACATATCGGGAAAAACAAATCTTTTCTTGTTGAACTATGCAAAAAACTCATCAAAGATACCAGGCTTATAACTGTGTATGCCAGACTTGTGCTTTTACAGTTCATTTATTCTTTAATTACCGACTCGGTGGTCTCGTGGTAGTGTGTTTGCCTCTAGTGCAAGAGGTCGTGGGTTCGAACCCCGGCCGTGTCAAGCCAAAACTTCAAAACTGATATCAGCTACTTCTCCGCTAAGCACATAACACTAAATATAAGGAGTAAGAGCATTGCCAGGTAAGGTGACATGTCTCGTTGCAGACTGCTACCTTGTGAATTAGAACTTAAAAATCAAACTCAGCGTGTCGGTCAAGTAAAAAGCAAGGTTAGTATTCATATTACGTCCGGAATATGTATAAGAATATAATAGCATATGTATTGTTTGGTCAGTACCTTAAATCTATACTAAAGGTTAAACACTTTTAACAGAATTTAGCGATGATATATAAAATGGTAGTCAACCGGTGCGTGCATTGTTGTTGTCGTTTTCTTTCTCTAATTGTTGTATTGTTAAAGACTTTTGTTTTGTTTTTGTTTGTTTTTTACTTATTTCTTTAATATATTTTAACTCACATGAACATGATGAAAATCATGGATTTAATAGAAGTAATTTGATTTGTAATGCTTTCTTTGTTCAAGTAAATCATGCAGATCTTTCGAAATCGTGTAAGACTTTCTATTTTGGTACATTGTAGTTCCTAGATATTCTACATGCATTATATCATCTTTTACCGATATTTTATATTTTCAGCTTCGACAATTGACTGCAACTTTGAAACAGATAAATGTGGCTGGGCAACAGAAGATACAATATATAAATGGACACAGTTGGACGTCAGTAAATATTATTACCCTGGACCTGTTGCTGATCATATCCATGGTACCGGTGAGTAATACGCAAACTTCAACTCGAATCAATGTATACCTCTCTTCAGAACTGTCAAAATAATCTGTCTTAAAATTAGGTCACGAAAAGCAATTTTGAAAATGACATCTGACATGAATGTATATGTTACCAAAGAAATGAATGAACATTACATAAAAGTTGTGATTTGAATATGCAAATATACACTGACGGACGGCATAGGTCTTTTCGGTAGTATAAAGTATGAAATGTTCTAGGGTTAACTGTAATTCATTTGAAGCGTATATAATATAAACTATGAAATCTGGAAATAGCAACCATCTTAATTACAATATTAAAGGCATACGTCACAATTACAGAGCGGGTAATGAATTTGCAAACGTTAAATGTTATTTGTCGCGACGTCACAACTGTGACATATCGGGAAAAACAAATCTTTTCTTGTTGAACTATGCAAAAAACTCATCAAAGATACCAGGCTTATAACTGTGTATGCCAGACTTGTGCTTTACAGTTCATTTATTCTTTAATTACCGACTCGGTGGTCTCGTGGTAGTGTGTTTGCCTCTAGTGCAAGAGGTCGTGGGTTCGAACCCCGGCCGTGTCAAGCCAAAAACTTCAAAACTGATATCAGCTACTTCTCCGCTAAGCACATAACACTAAATATAAGGAGTAAGAGCATTGCCAGGTAAGGTGACATGTCTCGTTGCGGACTGCTACCTTGTGAATTAGAACTTAAAATCAAACTCAGCGTGTCGGTCAAGTAAAAGCAAGGTTAGTATTCATATTACGTCCGGAATATGTATTTGATTTGCCGCTGGATGTTAACCTGCCATCATCGTCACCTTTTTAGCTCACCTGGCCTAAAAGGCCAAGTGAGCTTCTCTCATCACTTTGCGTCCGTCGTCCGTCGTCGTTAACTTTACAAAATCTTCTCCTCTGAAACTACTGGACCAAATATAACCAAACTTGGCCACAATCATCATTAGGGTATCTACTTTAAAAAGTGTCCGATGACCATGCCCGCCAACCAAGATGGCCGCCATGGCTAAAAATAGAACATAGGGTAAAATGTAGATTTTGGTTATATCTCTGAAACCAAAGCATTTAGAGCAAATCTAACAGATATAAAATTGTTCATCAGGTCAAGATCAATCTGCCCTGCAATTTCCTAACAAATCAGACAACACATTGTTGGGTTGCTGCCCATGAATTGGTAATTTGAAGAAAATTTTGCAGGTTTTGATTATTATCTTCAGTATTATTATGGATAGAGATAAACTGTAAACAGCAATAATGTACAGCAAAGTAAGATCTACAAATAAGTCAACATGACCAAAATGCTTGTGTGCTTTCGGCAAAATTACTTTTTATGTTTTCTCTCCATTTCCTTTTCTTTTCTTTTTCTGGGAGCACTTTTGGTTGTCAACAGTCTCCGGGAGAAGTTTGCAATTCCGTTGAGTGCAAAAGTTGTCACCTTAATTTTTGGAGTTAAGTCAAAATGAAGTTGATAACTTGGTTGGTATTGGTTCCCTGATATTTGTCCTAAATTTTTGGCTCTAGCACCACTGTTGAAAAAGTTGTGCCCTTTTTTCTACAATTTCCTCAGAGGAAAAGTAGTTTTTCCTCAAGGAAATTATTTTTCCTCGAGGGAAAAGAGTTCCCTCAGGAATTTGCTGCATAAATATTTCATTTGAGGAAATTCTATTTCCTCGGAGGAAATTTGCGGCTTCAAATTTTCCTTTGAGGAAATTCTTTTCCTCTGAGGAAATTTGCGGCTTCAAATTTTCCTTCAGGAAATTCAATTTCCTCTGAGGAAATTTGTGGCTTCAAATTTTCCTTTGAGGAAATACTTTTCCTGTGAGGAAATTTTGTCAACTACAATTTCCTTTGAGGAAATTTTGACAAACACTTTTCCTTGAGGGAAAATTCAAGACTACACATTTCCTCTAAGGAAAACATTGTTCTCCAAATTTCCTCTAAGGAAATTTCTGTACATCAAATTTCCCGAAGGAAATGCTTTCCCTATTTTTCCTCTATGGAAATTTCATAACAGTTCAAACAGTATGAATATAATTTATCCTAGTATGAATAAGTGATACAAAAGATAATTAAAAATTTAATAAAATTTTCACTAATGAGTAACATACAAAAACAATAGTCTGGCTGTTTAAGACAATACAATAATAAGCAAAACGCTATGAATATCATACCATTTGTGATGTTATTAATATTGTGCTCATATTTGCAGATTAAATAAAACAAGCTTTCTGAGAGTATTGCATGGCAATACATAGTCCCCTACTGGTCAAGAATTCATTTTACTGGAACAAAATGCTAACTTGATCTATATCTTGTCATGGTGTAAACTATATAACAAATATAAAGTCAATATATTCAAGCATGACGAAAAAAAGTGTGGAAAACTGATTATTACAGTCATGACAGTGAATTTTTTAAGTCCAAGGACCATAACTCTGCACAAAATCATCAGACCGGAACAAAATTCAAACTTGATTTGTAACTTGTCATGATAAAACTATATACCAATTATTAAATCAATATCTTCAAGCATAACAAAAAAAGTGCGGAAAACTGATTATTTAAGTGAATTTTGTAAGTCCAAGGACCATAACTCTGCACAAAATCATCAGACCGGAACATAATTCAAACTTGATCTGTAACTTGTCATGATAAAACTATATACCAAATTTCAAATCAATATCTTCAAGCATGAAGAAAAAGGTGTGGAAAACTGATTTGCCGGACTGACGGATTGACAGACGGACAGACGGACAGACAGACGGACGGAGTGTAACCTGAAGTCCCCTTCGACTTCGTCGGTAGGGGACTAATAAACACTTTTCATGTTAATTTGATTTTGTCTTCTGTTTCAGCTGCTGTGTACAGTTATTCAATCCCCTACATAACAGTTCAGTGCATAAATAATTCCATCCACCAGACATCTTCCTTCAATTGGTAGAGAACACATTTTTGCAATCTGTTCTTCTAACATCTACCTCTGTATATTTGATATGACGGAGACATGTACATGAATGGATAAAGCAGTTGTTTATTTCGACAACAAATTTCTTTTTTACATTTCTCCCTAATCCTTCAGTGAATATGTAGGTTGTTGCATTTACACAATTGTTTTCTTGTGCATCTATGATAGTAAGTACTCCATTTTGTTTATAGCCATTTTGTAGAAATTTCCTATTTCTTTTCCAGGAAAGCACACATTTCATTTCACATTAATCAAATTAGCACACAATGTTGAAAAGTATTAACTTGAAGTTTCCTCTTCAGCATTGACCTGTTGATGATCATGAAAACCAAGATGTCTGACCTATAAATACAAAAAATTAAAAAAATTAAATTTATAAATGGAGAAAAAAACAGCAATATAAAATAAGCTTATTTTATCATGTTTAATATGAACATTTTAATAAACTTTCATTTGATATTCTTACTTATGAGTTCTCTTATTTCAGTGCTTTGTGTCCGCGATTTAACATTAGTTGTTTTAGTGCCTTGCAGTGATGTTTTTAGTTGAGCCACTCAATGCAACAGTTTTTAGTTTGTTCATATGTTGTGCTATTTGAACCACTGTCCTAGATTATGGTAAGATTGAGTGCTCACAAACATTTTTTTTATTAATTGTTATGGGCATTGAATTAATTTGGATTGTTTAAATCTTTTCATGTTGGGGTCTTTAATGGCTGACTTATAAGGTATGGGTTTTCTCATGATCGAAGGCCGTCAGTGGCCTTTAATTGCTTGCTTCCACTTCATTGAACTCTGGTGGATAGATCACTCATTTACCATACCACATCTTCTTATTTTTATAATAGTCATCATTCAAGGGCAATCACTTTTATTATATAGAAGTGGTCTTAGCATTTAGGCCTTGTTGTCTTCTGTTTATCTTGTTTTTCCAATTATTTCTACTGTAACTGTTTATATTTTTCTTTATCTTCTATATATCTTGCCCTAGACATAAAAAGGGTGAAAACTATCATTTAATGACTATAACTATTATTATACATCATTATGTGTTTTTCTATACACAATAATATAAAAAAGAATGAAATATTTGTGCTATTTCATTTCACAGACTATTTGCCAGTCAACAGTTGCAAAGACTATAACCCTGGTCAAACAAACATTCCCGTACTTTTTCATCATGTTCATACTAGTTTTCACTGGACAACAATGACGTGATTAACTTTTATGATTTGTGCGCTTAACAAGGTTAAACTCTGAAATATTGTTAATAGTATAATCTGCACGTGTCTGTTGTCATAAATTCAAATTGATATATTACAGTCAGGGATATAACTCTAAAGGGTTATTACAGAAAATAACTTACATGTTTGTGTAATTACAGATACTTTCATGACTCTGATCATTATTTCTTTGTCTTTATTTGAATTTTTCGATAGAAAAGTTACAAGCTTTAGTTTACCTCTGATTGGCAAACTATGAACTGTTAATTCTTTCTATAGTTTTAGTATACATAAAGACAATAGTAATATCAATAAAACTTGTATACATTTTAACAAAACTAATGATGTATATTGTCCCTTTGACACATGTAACATACATATGTTATCACAGTTCTTTGATTTTTAGTCCACAATAACAAATGTATGTTATTTTTCTGTAACAATCCTATAGACATGATAGAGCGTGGCACTCTCTTTACACGAGGCATCGGATTTAACATCCCCATTCTGACCGGACCTGTCTGCAAATTTGTACATCCTGCACAGCAAAACGGACGCCCCACTTTGACAAGGGTTTTACCGCCGGTCGGAGGAAGACCAATGGTGACCATACTTCTATTCCCCAGTCACCCTTGGGAAATTCTATTTAAATGTTCTTTGTATCTGTCATATTTTGTTCATAAGCTAAAAAGGCATTTTACCCCTATTTTTAGTCATGGTGGCTATGTTTCTTGAAAATAAAATACATAATTTATACTATATACTCTGAAACTCATTCAGCTGTTTCAAAGGAGAAGACTTTTACAGTAAGCAAACTAGATAAACAAATTTTGAAAAATGGCTTTAAAGGGCAATAACTCCTTAAGGGATCAATTGACAAATTTGGTCATATGAAACTTATTTGTAGATTTTACTTTGCTAAACATGTTTACTGTTTACAGTTTATCTTTATCATTAATAATATTCAAGATAATAACCAACTAGATGTGTCGAAACGACATGAATGGCCCTTCTCAAAAATTGAAAAATCTGCAATTTCAACAACACATGTGGACACAAACATGATGGTAGTCTCACACGTCAAAAATCAGCTCAAAATCTGAAGGCGTATAGAAAAATTAAAAGTCCTTATAACTGTGATTTTCAACAATTTATCAAAGTCCAAAGCCCGTAAATTAGGCCGAAATTAGCGGAGCGGAACGAAACTTAAACTTGATCTGTAACTCAACATGGTTAACTCACATACCAAAAATCAGCCTAATATCTGAAGGCGTTTACAAAAAAATCCGTATAATGGTTTTTGCGGAATGATGGAATGACGGAATGACTGACAAGGGTAAAACTATATGGCACCGACAGCTTTGTTTCGGGGCCATAAAACTGCAAAATTTCCTTAAAATAACCAATCTAGTGCCATCAACCCGACAATGGGTTGTTAGATTCATCTGAAAATTTCATGGCTGATAGAACTTGACCTAATGAACAATTTAAACTCACATCAGATTTGCTCTAAATGCTTTAGTATTTGAGATATAAACTGCATTTACCCTATGTTCTATTTTAAGCCAAGGCGGGCATGTTTTTGGCGAAACAGAAAATTAAACACAAACTTTATTCTAGATGCACTAAGGACAATGAAGGATCATTCAGCTTAGATTTGGTTGGAATTGGTTCAGTAATTTCAGAGGAGAAGATTTTTTAAATTAAGAAAACATGATAAACAAATTGTGTAAAATTGTCCTTAAAGTGCAATTACTCCTTCAGGGTCAATTGACAATTTTGGTCATATAAACTTATTGTGGATCTTACTTTGCTGAACAGTTTTGCTGTTTACAGTTTATCTTTATTATCAATAATATTCAAGATAATAACCAAAAACAGAAAAATTTCCTTAAAATTACCAATTTAGTGACAGCAACCCAACAATTGGTTACTAGATTCATCTGAAAATTTCAGGGTTGATAGAACTTATCACTTTAACCCCATGATAGATTTGCTCTAAATGCTTTGGTTTTTCAGATACAAGCCAAAAACTGCATTTTACCACTATGTTCTATTTTTAGCCATGGCGGCCATATTTTTTGACGAAACAGAAAATAAAACACAAACTTTATTTAAGATCCTCTAAGGATCATTCAGCTTAATTTTGATAGGAATTGGTTCAGCAGTTTCAGAGAAGATGTTTGAAATAGTTTACGACGAACGCCAAGTGATGACAAAAGCTCTGTGAGCTAAAAGAAAAAGTAAAATATATGCGACATTTTAAGAACTAAAACAAAAGGAGTGGTACGGGTCTGTTATCACGACATCTTCATAATCTGGGATTGCTTTGGTTTATGGTAGCTAGCTTTTATTATATGCACAGGAGTTTTTACACAAGGATTCCTGGTCGTGATTACAGTAATAAAAAGTTGACAAATACCACACAGGCAAAAACAACCCTGATAGTTTCAATTGCCACATATTTTTCAATGTAATTTCATCCCCATCTTACTATTTTATCCATAATATTTAAAGAAATAAATTTAGAAGGAGTATGCAAATAATTTGTAAGTTATACACTATCCACACTAAAGACTTTATAGAGAAGAAATAATTGACTAATTTTAATCAAACTTGGCATGAACTAAGATTAGGGAATTATAAGACAGTTTACCTAGTTTCATGGCAATAGCATACATGTATACATTAAAGACTATATGGTCATTCTTATGTTTGAACTTTGGGTGTTAATTTTAAACGTTTAAGGCTTACAATTTTAACTATCAAGATTTGGGCCTACATAATTAAAATATTGCAAAATATTGCTTTTAAATGGCTTTATGCTGTGGCGGATCCAGAAATTTTCATAAGTGGGGCCCACTGACTGACTAAGAGGGGGCCCGCTCTGGTCATGCTTCAGTGATTCTCTATATAATCAACCAAATTTATCCCAGAAGAGGAGGCCCCCCTCTTAATCCGCCTCTGTTTATATATAATTTTGTATGCCACATGTATATATTTTAATGTAAAGCAGCTGAATACTCATTTGCTGTCTCAGATTTATTTTAATTCTTCAAAAGTCAAATTTATATGAGCCTATGCCTGAAAATAGAGATTTCTAATTAAAGGGGAGAGGAGGCTAATATAAAATTGAAATTTGTTGATACAAATTTTAATTTGTGAAGTAATTTTTCAATAAATAATTCTTCCATCATGTATATATATATATATATATATATATATATATATATATATATATATATATATATATATATATATATATATATATATATATATATATATATTATTCTATATATTTAATGTATAAATTGCAAAAGGAAAGAAAGTTACTTATTTATCATACCATATGACATGCATGAGTAAAACAAGGTCCCATTTAAGGTCATGCAAGACTGAAAAATATTTAAGGTCAACATAGGCAGTTTAGTATGATGTCCATTATCACTGAACTAGTAACATATTTGTTTAGGGCCAGCTGAAAGACTCCTCCGGGTGCGGGTTTCTCGCTGCATTGAAGACCCATTGAGGCCTTCGGCTGTTGTCTGCTCTATGGTCGGGTTGTTGTCTCTTTGGCAAATTCCCATTTCCATTCTCAATTTTAGTAACACATTTTACATAATATGAAAATGCATACACATAAGCTAAAGGAAATACAAATGTGTTTCTTTTTGGTAATTTGTAGGCCCTGGGCTGGACTAACAAGATTTCTCATGCTGAAATGTCTCGCCTGCTTTAGGTTATCTCAGGTCACTGGTGAAGAGTTGTCACACAAATGATACCAAATATTCATATGAATATGTTTTAAGGTCATGTAGTTGTCCAAATAATTATGACGTCTGGCAAGGCTATTTTAATGTTTTCTGCGACGCCGTCTGGCAAGTTGATTTGTTAGTGGTGAAAAAGAGGGGAGGATTTTAAAGGAATACCCTTGCCTTGTAAGTGCTGAAAATAAATAACCTGGCATAAAATATGATAAAAGGATAAACAAACCTGAAAATAAAAAATGACAATCCATGACAATCCATCAGCCCAATCTCAATCAGTGAATTAAATTATTGTCTGTTTCCGAATTTTAATTTTTTTCTGTGACGCCGTAGGAAGGAGAAGTGAGGTAACATATACTATATATATCATGCAAAATCAACAGTAATGAGAATACCTTCTTTAGATTTTCATCGTTCACTGTAAATGGATCACTAATAATAGGGAATGGACCCAATAAATTGATCGGATCCGATATGAAGTTCCCAGTAACGGAGAACCTCTAACTTTGAGGTAATATTATTAGTGTCGGTGGTCTCACAAATGAATCTGAATGTAAATTGTAAGCACATTATTTAGCAGAGAAGAGACAATTGTAGGTTATACATTGATCAACAAATATTCAATATTGATTCAACGTTGACAATTCAACGTTGAAATTAGAACATTGTGTCAACGTTGAATTAACATTGTGTTGAAACACCAACATTGAATCAACGTTGGCTAAACAATATATAAAACCCAGTAGTTGTGGATACCAGAATTGTCAAAAAAAGAAGTATTGGGCACATCACAATTCTTTTTAAATTGACAACGATATTCACATAAAATAGAATATTCAGTAGATTTATCACTAATTGTCGTGGTGATCATAGAATTATATATAAAACAATCGCAGTGTATATCAGCATAAATTAATCATGAACTTTACACCCCTATATTATAGAAATACCCAAATTTCACCCCACCCCAAAACATAATAAATTAATAGAACCAGCTTGCATACAGAATCATACAGTAAATATAAATATTTGTGAATAACCCCTTCCCCTAAAAATATGCCCCCCTTTTTTCCGTGGCTGCTGATGTCAAAAATCTTGTTTTTCTTTTCTATTCTTTTAACAATCTAAAGAGAAATTTTCTAAAATGTTTGAGAGATTATGCACTTGACAAAGGATGCATACATACATTTTCTCCAATATACAGATTGGT
>JAASAO010000762.1:0-27352 GCA_017311375.1 Mytilus coruscus | reverse complement strand
CATTATCTTCTTTAGCTTGTTCTAATTTGGTATTTTCTTTTGTTAAGTCTTTATTTGTTTTATTCAGTTTTGCTAATTCATTTGCAATCTCTTCTTTACTGATGTCATTGCACTGATTACACCATCCATCTCTTTTTGTCATATCTGTTTGTGTTTCCATTTCTTTGTAAGTTACTCCTTCTTCTATAAAAGAAGTTTCTATTTCTTTCACAGATGTTTCGGTATTGCTTGCTGTTTCTAATAATTCTTGTACTTCTTGTTGTGTAGATATTTCTTTTAATGGAATTTCTATATTATTGAGTTCACGAATTGGTGTTTCATTTAACATTCTCTGAAACTCTGCTCTACCTTCTATTATTCTATCAGATATTTTATAATCGTCTACACCCAAAACATCTTTGATAAATTCGGTACCACCAACACCGTATTCTCTTTGAATAGTGCTAAATTTATAAAATTTTAATACTTCTTTTGGTAATATGTTAATGCAATTTCCTACCATATTCATCTTTTACATACAACATTGTTCTTCCATTAAAATCTTCTTTGGTAAAAAATCTTTGTAATTTTTGTTTGAATATAATTCATTATTTTCGTTATAAAATCTTTTATCATTTTTCGGTAATTTCTTTTCGCGAATTTTAGTGTCATTTTCTGATAAATCTCTTAATACCTCAGTTTCCTTGTCTATAGAACTTTGAAATTCTTCATCATTTCGAAAAGTAGTTTCTTTTCTTCATCATAATCATCACGATCAAATAAAGGATTTCCAAACTCAACACCTCCTTCAGCCATTTTTACATCAAAAATTTTTATAGTTCATACATTGGGGAGGGTCATTAACTATTGTAATTTTGTTAAAAAATTAGATATTTTCCATTTTTTTTAATTCACTTCTTACTCTAGCTTCTGTGTCTTCTATCAATTTCTTTCTTTCGCTGTCATTCAATACTGTTTGTGTTTGTTTTGTACGTATATTTTCTTTCATTTTGTTGTAATTTTCCAATTCATCCAAAACTGATTTAAATTCATTCTCACTTATCTGTCCATCAGTTAAAGATTTTGATATCAAATCTTTTATACTGTTTAATTTACATTCTGCCATTGTTTTAATTTCATAATGTTTTTTGATTTTGTTGTTAACTTGCGTCTAGCAAATTTAATTAAACCTCCTAAACTTCCACATACAATAGCTGTAATCTGTATTGGAAGCAAGATAGGAAAAGCTATTCCTATACCAGCTAAAACAACGGAAGTCGAAATTAAACTTGTATCGACACCATCAGTAACATTGACTCCGCGTTTATATTTCTTGTATAGTGATTTACGTTTATCTCTCATTTATTAATGTTTTTCTATTTCTGTTATTTTTGTAGTCTATAATTTTGTCCATCTTCTGTAGGTAATTCTGGATATAATGGTATATCCATTGATAAATCGGAGCTGTAGGTTGTTTCATTTTTAAAGTAAAATTGATTTTTTTTCTCCAAAATCCAACAGAATTTTTCACGGTGTGTTCTCCCGACCTTTTTTATTTTTGTTTTTGAAATTTTTTTGTTGTTTTTTTGGGGTGTTTTTAAGGTTTTTATAAAAAGTAAAAAATTATTTTGGGAGCAAAGTTTTTTGCTGTTTTTGGGGTGTTTTTGATTTTTGGTAAAATTTAGTGTCTTTTGCTTTAAATGAAGGTATTTTAGGGGTCAAAAATTTTTTTTTTTTGGGGGTCTGAGGTGTGTGATTATGTGTCTCATTGGCACTCATACCACATCTTCTTATATCTATTAAATGGTATAAAGCGCTGTATTCGGCAAACTCACTATTTTAGTTAGATATTTTATTTATTATATCATGTATTATAAGCATAATGTTGCAAGATCTTTTTGTTGACGTGTGCGCTAGCGCTGTTTCCGGTTCCAAAAACGAATGGAATTCGTGGCCTGATTTCTTTGTGTTTGCTGGGAAATTGGGATTGATGCTAACTGTATCGTCAAAGAATGATATCTAATCTATAGTTATTGTTTTAAAGTGTTTCATTGCTACAACAGCCATCAATCAAAATTTAAATTTTAAGCTCGATATGATAGTTATATTTTGGCCTTGTCCAGGAACATATATATTAATGCGACATGACACTACCTAATTGTAGCCGATTTTATCGTCGGGTGATAGTTAATAAAGATACGATAAGGAAACGGACATGTGTTAGAAACGTACTCACTATTATCCTAATAATTTCTGATAATATCAATAAAATGTCTTTCAAACATAGTTTTAAAGTGATGCCAGTGTATCGAACTTGTTATCTGTCACTTCAAATTTGTTATAATCGAATTCATTTCATCACAGAATGGTACAGAATGCAAACAGGGTAATAAAAAAATGGCGCCGATTGCATTCCCAAATTCTCACACCATTTTAAAACACTTCACATTAAATACATCACACTTATTTTGGTCATTTAATATGACAAAATATGTCTACTTTATGATAAAACTTGTATCTATTTACGATTAGAATTATGTGGTTAATTTATTGCGCAGTTCCGATAGTTTTTCAGTCAGACGCTACCAAAATCCATAAATCTCGCGAAGTCTCGTGGAGTCCGAGATTTTATCAATTTTATACTGAAAAGCCTATCAGATTCATTTCCCGTTAGATATACTGTTCCCAGCCTTGTCCAACTTTGTTATAACCTTAAAACGTCGATGAGTAAATTTATCGGAACTAGCGTGACCAGGGACCAATACACTAATTTTATTATAGGTCAACTGCTTAAGCTACGTTTTTCTTGATCTCAACACTTCTCGTTTTAATTAGTTTTGAATGACAAAAGGCAGATAAAAGAATGTTCAATATAAGTTTTAATGCTCATTTTGAAAAGATGTGAGTAATATTTTTGTCTTCTTTAATGTTTAAATTTTACTACGTTTCACACTCTATACTTTTTTCTAGACCTACCATGACTGCAACAGAAACAGCCGGAAGTGGTCATACTTTTTTAACACAAAGAAATAAACAACTGATCTAGAAGTAAATGGATAACATATCTTTTTGAAAAAAAAACTAATCAATAAACAGATACAAACTCAGATGATTGAGTAAGTATCCCCCTTTTTTCGGTGTTTATACATTCCCCCACAGGCAACGCTGAAAAAAATGTCATATATGAAGTCATATATTAAGGTGTATATGGATAAAAAAAAAAATTTCAAATTTCATCAGCTATGAGACGGCTAGCTTTTTAGAAAAGCTATTACTTGTAACACGAGCAGATTCAGGAACGGAATGCGTAATAAAGTGTCAATTTTTACTATCAGCGTTTTTATCAAACAGTTTGTATCCGTAATCAATTACTCATCAAGCCAATAGAGTCTTAGCAACATTTTTAAACAACCAATCAGAACTAACGTTTGTTAAGTGATTTCAAGATGACGTGTATGTCGTCTAAACAAATAACTTCGCACCATAATGCGCGTCAGTAAGGCGAAGCAAACATCTAGAAATCTAATTGTGTATTTTTCAAACCTAGCTGTATAAATTTAAAATCTAGCTAAATAATTGAATTTCATAATAATTATGAAAATTTTGACTGCGATAATGTTGTGAAAATGTGATTGAAACATATATTAAAATGTCCAACTATTTCCGTTATAAAAGATAAAAATATTACGCAGTAAAATCAAATGGAAAATGTACAAGTTGCCGATACAAAAGATTATCACCAATTGTGTCATTAGTGACGCATGCATTTGTGACGTTAAAAATGTAGGCGCATTGTGTCAAAAACTGATTTTTTTTACATAATTTGACAAAATTTATGACAGTTTTCTGAAAATTAAACAGTAGCGCCATCTCTCTTCCACAAATATTTGTTTCTGAAATATTTCTTAAATGCCATTATATTCTTTACATTTCAACCAAAATTTCAAGCGCGAGGTGTGGTGCCACAAATAAAATCTTGAAAAACGGTGAAAAATTTCTAGAAAAATGGACACAAATGAAATGTATTCCTATTTCAGTCTAATATATTTATAATATATGTAGCAGAAATGTATTTTTTTCTAATTATACTAGATTTACTCAAACAATTGAACTTTTAAAAATACACCTTTAAAGGGTAGTTTATTGAGGTTTCTGCCTCTACTTCTTTGTTTGCCTCTTTTAAATCTAACAGTGTAATATTGAAATTTATATGTGTCTGTAATATATCTTAATCTAGCTATGTATTATGTATACAAATCTAGTTGTGTATTTTTTGCAATCTAGATGTATACTTTTTGTTCCGATCTTTAGATTCTTTACCAGAACAGCGTGTCATAGTCAAATTTACATCCGGAAGTAGCAATATTGCTTCAATTACACAATCAACGCACTGAAATCTTGACAGCATTGAAGCGCCGACTTGTGAAAATGGAACCTTTGACTAACAGCGATAAAATACAAATATCAATTTAATCTTTTGAAACTGGAAGTGAAGCTTTTATCCATTTATTTTAGTGGTAACCACATTAAATCATAGAGAGAAGGTTCACTGTTGATTTTATACCATTTCAGAGTATCTAAGAAATAGCCCTAATTTCAATTGTTTTTAATACATTATGGAGCTAAATTGAATATGCAGGGCTGTTATGTTGGAAAATGGAGCTGATATGACATTTGAAATTTTTGTGCCATCTTGAAATATATTCTGTGGTGGTTTGTATCTATGTAGCAGGGTTATTAGTAAAGAATAAACTATTTTGTTAATAAGTTGTCATTAAACATATTAAGTGTTAAAGTCTGGAGGGAAATAAATAATCCTTAATCCTTCTGTAAGATTACCTATGCATATATCAACAGAAATTCATTACCTGACAAATGATTCATTATTTTTGTATACCTTAAATGCTATACTATGTATTTGTAAATAAAAATTTCCGTGACACCATATTAGTTTATGTCAAGAACAGCGTTATATTAGTGGTAATGGTCCACATTATACATTTCACATTTGTCATAGTATGTAAAGAATAATGATAATGCTCTTAAATGAACACATGCAATGGCACAAACACGAGTTTTCAATTTTACGGTAAGATTGTTTCTTAAATTGATAAACTTTCGGAAGATATTTAAAAAAACGTGCTTTCTAAATACTTAATTTACTGTCTTTTCAACAAATATCGAGTATGCCTTTGCAACTTTGCAGCTTCATGATGAATCAAACTTTATTTGTGACTTGCCACCGTTATGAAAATAAGGATTGTAGTTTTCTTCTTCTTTTTTTTTTACGGCACAAATTTGAATCCACTTGTGTTATCGAATAGTGTACTATGTTGGTATAAAATATTTTAAGATAATTACTTATTTTAAAGCTTTTGTTTGTTTTTTTTTTTTTTCATTTAGAAATTAGAATGGAGCCTATACACTATATTTTATAATAACGTTTACTTTTTTTCATAAAACACAAGAGCGATGAGATCGTTGTCATTGTTTTTTTTTTCTCAAAATTACAACACTTTGGTACCGCTTATTTCTAACCGTTCGTTAGTTATTTGATGGTACAGACCTTCTAAAATTCAAACTGACCACACGCACGATACACGCACGCACGATACACGCACGGTGAATGCACGATACACGATACACGCACGATGAGCGATGAGCGTTACACGGAGGATTAACGAAAAATGAATGATGAATGATGAACGCACGATACACGCACGATACACGATGAATGATGAACACACGCTACACGCACGATACACGCACAGTGAATGATTCATTGACGAATGAACGATAAGCGCATAATACACGGTTCTCAAAGCCATTTTATTTGGAAATGCATTTAAAATTGATGTATGATAATGAAAATCTATATTGGTATACAAATTTTAGATATCTCGCTTTCTGTGTTGATTGGTCGACAGTTTTACTAAACACTCCATGTATTAAATAAATTAATTGTAGTATAGTATTTCAAATATCAATGAGTGTTGTCAAATTATAAAACTCATCGATTTTATAATTCTACTTATTATAAATAATTTATAAATTGCTACGTTTTAACGAGTGGCGATTCCAGCCATTTTTAAAAAGAGGGTTCTCAACCCAGGATAAAAGGGGTGGTTTTAACCATATGTCCTCATTCAAATGCATTGAACAAGCCCCGCTAATCTTTTTATCTGCCTAAATTTGTACCCTTAACTAATTAATTATCATATGTTTACGTTCCGAAATTTAGGAAATATTTGTATGTTTCGAAGTTTAGTATGATGTCCATTATCACTGAACTAAAATTCATTTTTGTTTAGGGACCAGCTGAAAAACGCCTTCGGTGCGGGATTTTCTACGCATTGGTGGCCTTCGACTGTTTTCTGCCTGTACGTCTAAACACTGCTAAGGACTTATAATATGCCACTAAGGAATAGAAAGGACGTGTTACTTGTACTCTGTTTTCATACTATGGTAGAGATAGATAGATTTTTATTACATAAATTCCAATTTTTAAAGAAAAAGAATCACCATTAAATGAGTAGTTGAACAATATTTGGAACGTGCCGAGTTTTCCTTGATATTGCCGAAAATCAGTGATCCGACTGACACGAGCGAACTTACATAACAACTGATTAAACAATCATAATCTCTCTTTTTTTTAACTTTAGTTACAATGTTCCTTATATTATCAGAATCGTATGAGTTAATTTAGAGCAAAATATATAATTTGTTCAAAAAATCTGATTCGTACAAATTAATTAGAAATAGCTAAGAAAATGAAATTTACCAAATAATGAGAAAATTTAAACATTTGTAATACAAAATACTTCATAATATACTTCTGAAACGACTTTTCGTCCTGAATATGCATGAAATTTTTTGCCACTGGACGTTTAAACAACCACTGAATAATCAATCAATCAAATTTTGCTCTCAGTAAAAATGAATTAAACAATATAAACCACAATTGTATCCATCACTTGGTGTCTGTTGTTTGTTTGTACAGTAAACATACTGAATCTTTTTATATTCCTTATACAATTTCAAGTATGTAATAAAATTCATACATATTTTCAAACATCCTGGCACTTCAAATTTCTAGGAGGTGAGATTCTCGGGGTTTTACCTGAAACTCTTTGGGAAATGCAATTTTTAATTCCAGTTCCAATTCCAAACTGTAAAAGATATCCCAAGGTTTTTTAAAATGCATTTCTAATTTTATAAGGAGATTTGAAAAAAAAAACCGATCTCAATGGTAGTTGAAATTATTCAGTGCAATCATTTTGTGTCCGCCGTTGTCTTTCATACATATCAATTGGTGTATCCACTGTTTGCTGTTCGTTATTTGTTGTTTATGGCAGTCAGGCCTCACGATCGGTCTCCAAATCTAAGCCCCCACTTAGGTAAATTAATGATCATTTATGGGGGGCTTTTTCTCGGGACAAACATTATTTTCCTTCTATAAAAACAACTTAACAATTTTCTATATTTTTCATTTAATCATAAACCGATGAATATTAAATGATTTTTTAAAAATTTAAAAAATATTTTTATTCTAATATATCTAAATATCTGGGTTATTTTCTTATCCAAATAATTATTTTTTTCATTTTTTTAATGAAAAAGTGTTATCAGTTATGGCCCCCTCATTTTAGACATGACATTTTGCTTGATACTGTATGAAGATTATTCGTTGCAACTTTTATGAAGAAATTACCGACTTTTTTAACTAGATAAATATACAACAAAAATACCGTTTTTTCTTCTTGTATCAATTTCTTTTCACACAAATTAAATATTAACAAAGAATTGTTACACAAATGTAGAGCCCAATTTTGTAACGGAGATATTCCTAATCTCTTTACCGAAATCCGCATATCTTTATTTTTTGAAACAAAAAAGTTAAGGATGTCTGTTCAAAGGACAAAAATGTCCAAGAAACCGAAATGTTATAAGTAAATGTCGAGTAATTCAAACCCATTTGTCTTTTAAATTTAGCACATGAAGATATAATTTTTATTATATATACAAATTGATTTTGTAAAAATTAGCTTGCATATATGTGAACTTTTGTGAAAAAAAAATCACTGTGGTTCTAAAACTGTATCACATGCCCATAATTGTCCTAAAGCTAAATGTCATCGTCAGATTATGAGGGTCTGAATAGGGATTCATTATTTCTGTATTCTATCATTTTAGGCAATTTTTTCTAATCGTTATACCTTTTGTCGATCATTCTTTATTCCATATATTCTAGTACCTCATCATTTTCTTTTCTATATATTTGTCTGGTTATTTTTTGTATTCTTTATTGTTTGGTCAATAATTTTCTATTCTATAAACCCCCATCCACACTCTCATGTATAATGGAAGACGACAAACATTTTAGTATACATACCACCCGTTGTCACTTTCACCTGACATACAAACCACAAATTGTTATTTTTATCTGGACACGGGACTTATATAATTACGTAATAATGACGGATATAGTAAATTCAGTAGAATATAACCTGTATCAACGCACTGGCTTGTTAAATGAATATTGATCTGACATCTATTTATCATATTTTTAGTTATTTTAAAATTGAGAATGGAAATGATGAATATGTCAAAGAGACAACAACCCGAAAAGAGCAGATGACAGCCGAAGGCCACCATATTTGATAAGGTTTTAGTTTCTAATGAGACAGTAACCATCGTATTTTCAGAAACTCTCTAAACGGATAATGAGAGTTTAGCGACCTTGACTGGCTATACAGCCCAAGCACGGTCGGTCTCTAAAAGTTGCCGAATTTAAGAGCCTATATCAAGAGATAGGCTTTACCTAGCTTTAGGGGTTTAAAAAATATCCATTTAAGAACCAAATGTGGCTTCTTTATATTTATACCAAAATTGAGTTCAAGGCAGTATTTTGTCGAAGAGAACAATTACACAAAGTGCAACATTGAGAGAAGAGGTTTCATTTCCCTTATTTATTTTTTTATTGAAGTGAGTAATCTTTTTAGATTACTTCACGGAAATATATTTTAAATGAAAAGGTGCAACTGGATGCATCCCTAAAAAACAAATTTAAATATATATATATAATTTAAATTTGTTTGTTATATATATATATATTAAATGACGGATATTCGTCAATCAGACAGCAATCCAACATAAACACGAGTAAGTAACCTGACATCTAGAACAAGAGGTTTAAGCATACCCCGCGCTGGTCAACTTTCTGAGTTGTGGGTAAAATTCAATATACATGTAGGACTGTGAAACGGGAAATATACGAAAGATTTGTTTTTACGTACGATGAAGTGTCATTCCCTCAATACATACGGGTCCACCGTGAAACTATTCTTATGATTATATAACGGTAAATGATGATCTCATTAGAGGAACAAATTAAGTAAAGATACATGTTGAAGCAAGAATAATTTCCACATGCAAAACATCAAATAGGACGATCTCTAAATTAGTACGCGGCAACTTTAACTATTACATCCTTAGACAATAACACTAGTAAAAGCTTTATATACTGACATTGAAACAAATATACTGCTCATAATAATTGCACATCTGTAGACTTTAATCTAGTTACCCCGCGTTATATAAACCATCGCAAACCATCGAACAGCTCATCGCACTTCGGCGCAGACCAGCGTACTTCACGCGTGCCCATCGAACTTTATGATCTCCATTGCACCTCCGAGTCATACACACATATATATATTCCGATTTTCTAATAATGGTTTTTATTATTTTAATTCCCGTAGGTATTGCCCAAAGAAATAGGGTTTATTTAAGGGTTTACACATCTTCATAGCTAAAATATTTTGATACTTATATCACGAACAGATATCTATGACAAACATTTCTTAAATTGTCAGTATATAAATTAAGATTTTTTTTAAGAAACGTAGGTTTCAGCTACAGCAGACTAAATTGGCTTTTGATGGATTGAAGGCTTATGTAAAAATAAGAAAATGTGGTATAATTGCTAGTGAGTCAACTATTCAAGAAAGTTCAAATCAAGAGGAATGCTAGCAGTTATATCTATACGACCTTCAATGATGAAAAAATACGGGAACTGTAAAGTCGGTTATTAAAGGCCCCGCCCCGACATGAAAAAAAAAATATGAAACAATTCAATTGAGCAAACTAACGGCCTTCTTTATTTCAAAGCTACATGTATCTTGCCCAAATACATGTATATAACAGAATTGATGTTACGAAAACCACTGAACTACGTGCTTTTGACTTTGGACAGACACATAAATACACAGAATGTTGTGAATGTGTATAGGCCCTTTATTGGTCATATAGCTCTACACTCCTATCTATTTTATACATTCTTTGGCTTTCAAATATTTAGCATTGAGCGATCCTAGTGAAAGTAAATCCAGAAAAGCGTTATAGATGCATGAAATTTATAAAGTGTTGTTTTGTGAGGGGATCAAAACGTAGGGATCGATGTTAATGTCTGTTTCATATGTGCAATAATATCGGCCTTCTAACTTTAGTGAAACTCTGCAGTTGTTCAGTGACGGATCCAGGGGGAGGGTTCAGGGGGTTGGAACCCCCTTTTTTTTGGACGATCAATGCATTTGAATGGGGACATATAGTTGCCCCCCCCCTTTTGCCCTGGGTTTGGAACCCCCCTTTTTAAAATGGCTGGATCCGCCCCTGTTGTTTCATGTATTTGATATGCAAATTATCACAAAACTAAAAGGATAAGATGGATGAATTAATAGTTGATCGTTTAACGTCCAGTGGCATATATTATAGATTCATTATTAGGGGGAGTACAATAATTATGATATAATGATGAACATTGGCAATCATACCACAACTTCTTTTTATAAGAACGTACATGTGTAGATTTTCGTCTTTACTGTAAACGACAGTGTCCCCGGAGTCGAAGCCGAAATCAAACTTGTGTAAATTTCTGAAACATACATTTCATTATTTAACCCAATGTAAAGCAAAACAAATAATACCGTTTGGAGCTATAAAACCAAGGCAACCCTTTATACTAGTCAAAAGTTGCTGGATCGTGATAGATGCATACGAAACTTCAATTAATTGTTTGTATTTTTCAATCTTTTATATCCGATAAAGATGAACACAAAATCTATCGGATAAAAACTACCGATATTTCTATAAGATAAAATTTATCCTTATTGGAGTCAAATTTGTCATAAGGATTCATAAAGGACAAAAAATGTCCTCAGTAACGGAACAAAAAATACCTCCATGGTAAAATAATCCGTCATTCTTTAATACAAAGTACTATTGTGAATTATTTTTTCTGATATTAATCTTTTAGACATACATTAAAAACGGTGTCCGTGATAAGCAACCATGAACACAATGAAAAGTGAATCTGTGAAAGTGTTCCATGTTTATTCCATTTAAATAAAGACATGTTATGATAATACAATATATTTAACTATTTTATCAAAAAATTTAAATAAAAAAGAATATCTTAAACTCGTAAACAGAATTTCAAGTTTAAAAAGTTCCTCAATTTAAAATCCTTCTTAAGGAATACGGGATATATTTGCGTGATCTTATACTTGTTTAATTAAAAAATGCCTTCAAATACATATGTTTATTTGTATTCAATTTTCCACAAAATATATTTAGCTTATTTTAAATGAAAATAAAGAACAGAGAATAAAACACTGTTGAAGAGAAAATACATATTCGTGTTAAATTCGCCTCAGTTTAATTTGTTAATTCAAGTTTGACATCTAAAATCTTAATCCGCAATCCACATTTACCCGACAATCTTGTATATTGTATTTTCTCAATGGAATAACCTTACGTGCACGTGACCATCAGAAACGAAGACAAAATTATATTTGTAATGGTATTTATCAAAACTTAAATGTTTGAATATTTAGTAGAATATGAATTTGCCAAATAAGCGAAGAATTATAATCTTGCATTGTTCAACATTGGAGAAATGACTCAAGTTGAACATTAATCATGTTAATACTGATTCAATATTTTATTATAGTCTCACCACATACAAACATAAAATGAGAATCACAGAAATAAACATAAAACATTAAAAAATTTGCATTGTATGTACCAATCTTAAAAAGAATAATGAGAGACTTTTAAGACACAATATATTTACTCATTTACATTTAAAATTTACAGCGTCCACCTGTACTATATGAAAATAAAACATTTTTTCTTTGAGAACTAGGAAATAAAATGCCGTTTCTTTTCAATGAAATATTGTTGATGTTTTTGGCAACTATAGCAGCAACATTGCCGTTATTAAATTAATGTATCATAATTTGTCTTACATCTACATATAATGGGCATTTTAAAATGACATGAAGTTCATCTTCAATAGTAGAGCTACAACACATGTCATCTCGTGGACTTCTTTTCTTTCATACTTTCCAGTTTCTATTTTTAGTGGAGCTACCCCACATCTAAATTTTGCAAAAGCACTGTTGTTTTTAATTGGCGGAATATTTTTTAACAAATAACAGTTGGCCAACAGTATATTTTTAAGTCTATTTCGCTCAGTTGAATAGAAATTCCAATTTTAACTGTTCTGTCGTAGAAATGTCATCATGTTATTGTTTGTACGTAGAACATGTATCATTATATAAAAAATGTGTCAGTCCCAGCCAAGATTCACTGAATAACCACGAAATGTTTACAGATGATAAATAAATTTTACACAAAAATTCATGAATCTGTATGAACGTTATGTACGATGAAGTTAATTAAGTGTTCACAAGAAAGTAAGTATGAATGTAAATTTTATTTAAAGTCGGAACATATATATACACTTTAACCGTGAGATAAAATATAAGCTTTGATGAGCTCTATAACCGACTATCATATAAAAACCGCAATGAATGAACGTTACCCGATTAGAGATGAACGTTTGACAAATGCACGTTATCTGATGTACACAGTTATACAAGATTAACGAACGCACGATACACGGTTAAGAATGAATGATTGATGAACGCACGATACACGCACGATACACGCACCATACACGATTAAGAATACACGATGCACGCACGTTACACGGAAAATACACGGAACGATGAATGATGAGCGCACGATTGGTACACGCACGATACACGCACGCAACACGCACGATACACGATGAACGCACGGAATAATGGTCAGTTTGAATTTTAGAAGGTCTGTACAACCTACATTTGCGCGAATTTGGATTTTGACAGGTATGACATTTGCGCTAATTTACCCGAATGTTTACCTATGTTTTAATCCTAAAACTATCTTTTCCGGTAATTTTGTTTAAAATTAATTATATCGATAAATATACAAGTCAAGAAGTCTTTATTTTTTATTCAAAACATAAAATAGCACTGAATAATTGTAAATACCTGTCTGGAACAAAACACAGTATGTATGTTCTCGACAGGAACAATCTACATGTGTAAGTCAGTCCTTGTCTGGTATTTCGTACCCGGCGATTTAAGATAACAAGTGCGTGAAACTTCCCTTGTTTGAAATTTTTAAAAATGTTGAATAGTGAACAAAATTTTGTCCTTTTTCTCTGCGCTACTGTGTGTATTTTTCATTTAGTAAATGTTGCGGAAACTAGGAAAACCTTCCGCGCAAACGTGGAAAATGTTTTGCGCAAACGTACCGCACCGATTTGATGATGCTAACACGTTCCTTGTGATTTGATGCATGTCCCGTCAGTGATCAATGATTACGCTACGATCAAAGAATTGATTTTATTTACTTTGACCCCTAGGCTGGGGTTCGTGTTGCTCAGTGTTTAGTATACTGTTGTTTTTCCGTAGGTCATTTTTCGTATTTTGCCATGGCGTTGTGATTTTATTTTCGACTTATGAGTTTGAATGTCCCTTTGGTATCTTTCTCTTCTCTTTTAAACTGTTGTCCTCAGCAAACGCCGCCTTCAATTTATCATAATTTAAAATCTCCCTTAACATTTTATTGACAATTATCGGGAGTAATATCTACAGTGACATTCTGGTGACATTTATCTTAATTCAAAATCGACAATAACATTTTAATGACAATTATCATAATTTAACATCTATTGTAAGTATCATAGTTTAACATCTGTTATATCACTTTAGTGACAATTGTCATAACTTAAAAGCTGCAATAACATTTTAGCGGCAATACTCAGCAATTAAATTTTTTTTTTTATTTAAAATTCCGAAACTTTTAAACAAGTTTCGTTTTTTTTTTTTTTTTTTTATATATATATAAAGCATGTTAAATAAATGTGGATAGTGTCCACATGTGGACACAGACGATGCCCCCGCTTGCATATCATATAGTTATAAAGGGACATAACTGAAGAACGGTAAAAGTGACGCTACCCAAATTTGAACTTGATCTGAGTTTTGTGGTAATAAGCATTGTGTGTAAGTCTCATATCATTTGGTTGAGGCTAACTTAAGTAGAGAACAGAAATTAAAAAATCATCAATTTTTCTATTTGTAAACACGCATAACTCTAGAACGGTTGTGTATAAGTTTTATAACATTTGGTTGAGACAAACTAAAGTTAGAGAACGGAAACGAAAAATTCAGCAATTTTTATGTTTATAAAGGACATAACTCAAGAATGGTAAAAGTGTCGCCACCAAATTTCGTACTTAATCTGTATTATGTAATAATAAGCATTGTGTATAAGTTTCATAACATTTGGTTGAGGCAAACTAAAGTTAGAAAAAGGAAACAAAAAATTCGTACTTGGTCTTAGTTTTGTGGTAATGAATATTGTGTATAGGTTTCATAATGTTTGGTTGGAGCAAACTTAAGTTACAGAATAGAAACTAAACATTTTGCTATCTTACTATTTATAAAGGCATATTTATCAAAAGTAGTATTTCAATTTTCAGCCCCATTCTACTATTTAGTCAGACGTCAGTCGCTACCCTGATATACCCTATCTTTTGTTTTATTTTTCGGGTAATTAATGACGGATAGCGTTTGACATCTTTAGCCGAACAGAATTATCATTTTACATAATTTAATTGATTGTATGCTCGTTCATATTCTGGACGCCAGTCTTTGCTCCTTTCTAATTAAATCCACAAACAAAAAACAAATATGAAGCTTAGAAATGGAAAAATATTAAATACTAAACTCGTTCAAAGGGTATCTACACGTCTCAATCTTCAAAATCGCTTATCTAAAAATACTACCATCGCTAACATTTTAACAATAAAAATCGTGGTTACCCTTCTATCGATAAGTGTCATGCCAAAAAATGACTTACATGTCCCCGTCTTTCCACCAACAATACGGTAAGGTCCACGTTTAATGGTCGCACATTTTCTTTAAATTTTGAAACTGATATAACTTGAAAAACAAACAGTATTATTTATTTACTCACATGAAACAAACCGGGATGCGGTATTCAGTACGTAGGTGAAACTGGGCGATTTTATCTAATCGCACGCAAGAACACCTGTATCGTTTTAAAAGACCCAATAAATTCAAAAGTATCATTTATCAACACCTTAAGAAGCACAATCATCCTATTAAATATTTAACAGTTCAACCTTTAGAAGTAGTAAATAAGCAGCCTGGTGAATCTCATTCAAAGTTTGTACGATCACGGAAAATAATTGAATTAAATTGGATTAAAAATTACAGACAGTCTACCCTCTCGGTCTTAATGATAATATCATGGAATTGGTAATATATCAAGAACCGATTCTGTTAACATTTTGGATATAGTTTCTAAAACTGTTCGTAAAACCGTTCTCATGGTCGTAGAAAAATCGCAATCAAAGAAAATTTCGGACCAATCATACCAATATTTCGGACCTAATTTCTATTTCAAAAACAACGGCAGACATTATCTGTTAACAAAGCTCTGTTCATTACCGGTTAATAAGTTAAATAAAATTTTAGAGGATTGCAACACAATTTCATATAGCAGTCCTAAGTATGAAATCGTTCAAATTATAATGGCATATTGTTATTCTAAACTGTTTCCCAAAATTGATCGCCCTGAAGATCATAAAAAACATTTTATTAAAATAAAGTATGTCAATAAAGGTTTTGATTTTGTAAATATTGCCGGTATTTTTAACGACCATTCTGTTAAAGAACAAATTCCTGGATATTTTGATAATACTGAGCTCCTCTTATTTGTTATATTTACAAGAAATCTACCCGGAAATATGTGTTTAATTATAGCCAATTGTGTAAAGATGTTAATATCAGTGAAAATACACCTACTTCATGTAATTGTAGTAATTCCGAATACATTTATGGACCCATTTCCCATGTTATAACAGGAGATCTTAACATCGTTCAAGACCGAGAGTTAAAATCATTCCTCAGTAAAGGACCTAAATATCGTCCCCCGTCAATCATTAATTGGAATGAGTGTCGTAATATCATCCACGACTCACTCCATACGTACTGTTTAAAATGGATAAAACGGGAAAAAGCTGACAAAAATCTTTGGACTCTTTTTTAATTCAGTAATGAACATAGTTGATATACGTATTCAACATTTTAAAGAACATTTTACTCTTAACAACAACCATAATAAACCTATTTCTCGTATCAAACATAAACTTAAAGAACTAGCCAAGGAATTTGTTTTGTCCCGGCCGATAAAGCTGCTAATAATATCATTATTGTTTGACGTAAATTTTACATTGAGGTCCTGAAAAAGAAATCACCAATTCACCAACATTCCAATTGACTCCATTTTCAGAAAACGACATCTGTAACAAACAAAAACTTTTAGCTACCTCTTTACAAGCAGAACCAAATACAATGAAAGTCCCAACTATGTACTGGCTTCCAGCTACATAAAACACCTTACAAATATAGATTTATTTCGTCTTCAAGCCATTGTTCCACTACTAAATTGTCTATTCTTCTTACCAGTTCACTTGGTACAATCAAAACCTGATAATAAATTGTTCAAATAAGGCCTTTGAAAATAGTGGAATTAATTACTTTTGGAGTGTCAAAACTCGTTGGAAGTACTTGATAAATTGCATGCTTATATTGGTGATTTTGAATCTGTTCAAAGTTTTGATTTTTCTACCTTGTATACCACATTGCCTCACATTCTCATTAAGGAAAAATTCACACACCTAATTAAATGGGCATTTAAAAGTCAGAATGTGAATACATATGTTCTAACTCTTTAGGTCATTTTTAGTAGCAATAAACAAAAGAAATATGTCAATTGGACATGCTTTGATACTATATCTGCCCTTGAATTTTTACTAGATAATATTTTTGTTCGCTTTGGAGATTCCGTATATCGTCAGGTTATCGGAATTCCAATGGGACTAACTGTGCACCACTTATTGCGGACCTGTTTTTGTATTGCTATGAGTTACAATTTATGACTAAAATCAGCAAAGACCCATCGAAACAACATCTGATACAAAATTTAATAATACTTTTAGATATTTGGATGATATATTGGCTCTCAATAATGACGACTTCAGTATGTATACTAAAGAAATTTATCCTGTTGAACTTACTTTAAATAAAGCTAATACTAACAATGACCACTGCCCTTTCCTCGATCTTGATATCCATATCATTAACGGAAAGCTTAATACAAAAATTTATGATAAAAGAGATGATTTTTCATTTCCTATCGTTAATTATCCATTTTAGATGGTGACGTTCCTTGTCACCATCTTACGGTGTTATATATCTCAACTTGTACGATTCGCTCGTGTATGTAACAACGTTTCAGATTTTAACGAAAGAAATTTATGTATTACTGAAAATTATTACACCAGGGTTTTCGATATCACAAACTAGTCAAAACATTTACTAAATTTTATCATCGGTATAAGGACATCATTCGTAAATATAGCTCAACATGCAGACTTCTTATACGTTCAGGTATTTCACATCCAATCTTTTATGGTAATATTCTTTATAAAGCACTAAAATGTCAGTATTCACCTCAGAAGCTAACAAAACCTTTAAATAGACTTATTAAGAAGGGATATAGTTACGATACTGTTGTCAGGTCATTAAAGATTGCATATTTTGGCTTTAATATTGATTCACTTATAGGGTCTTTGCATCGGAACTAAACACATTTATTTAAAACCAGTTGTTGGCATGACACGGGTTATGCTCTTCTTATATATTTTATGATGGTATGATACTAAACCCTTAACGGGAGGGATTGTGCCTGATATTCATATGATGAAGACATAATCTTTCAATCAGTTTAATTGAGGTCTGGAGCTGGCATGTCAGTTAACTGCTAGTAGTCTGTTGTTATTTATGTATTATTGTCATTTTGTTTATTTTCTTTTGTTACATCTTCTGACATCGGACTCGGACTTCTCTTTAACTGACTTTTAATGTGCGTATTGTTATGCGTTTACTTTTCTACATTGGCTAGAGGTATAGGGGAGGTTGAGATCTCATAAACATGTTTAACCCCGCCGCATTTTGCGCCTGTCCCAAGTCAGGAGCCTCTGGCCTTTGTTAGTCTTGTATTATTTTTACTTTTAGTTTCTTGTGTATAATTTGGAGTTTAGTATGACGTCCATTATCACTGAACTAGTATATATATTTGTTTAGGGGCCAGCTTAAGAACGCCTCCGGGTGCGGAATTTCTCGCTGTATTGAAGACCTATTGGTGACCTTCTGTTGTTGTCTGTTCTGTGGTCGGGTTGTTGTCTCTTTGACACATTCCCCATTTCCATTCTCAATTTTATAACTCAATAATGGTTAAAGTGACACTACCAAAATTCAACTTGATCTGTGTTTTATCAGTGGAAGTCAAAACTAAATATTGCATTGTATAAAGCGTTGATTGTAGTTGATTCAACTATAATCATGGACAAAGGAAGATAACTCCAATTTTAAAAATTACTTGATATTTAGAAGAAAATAAACATTTTGCAATTTTTCCGTTTATAAAGGGGCATAACTCTAGAACGGTTAAAGTGACGCCACCAAAATTCAAACTTGATCTGTGTTTTGTGGTAATAAGTATTGTGTATAAGTTTCATAACATTTGGTTGAGGCAAACTTAAGTTAGAGAACGGAAACTAAAAATTTTGCAATTTTTCCATTTATAAAGGGGCATAACTCTAGAACGGTTAAAGTGACGCCACCAAAATTCAAACTTGATCTGTGTTTTGTGGTAATAAGTATTGTGTATAAGTTTCATAACATTTGGTTGAGGCAAACTTAAGTTAGAGAACAGAAACTAACAATTTTGCAATTTTTCCTTTTATAAAGGAGCATAACTCTAGAACAGTTAAAGTGACTCCACCAAAATTCAAACGTGATCTGTGTTTTGTGGTGATAAGCATTGTGTATAAGTTTCATAACATTTGGTTAAGGCAAACTCAAGTAAGAGAACGGAAACCAATTTTGGGACGTACGGACGGACAAGGGTAAAACTTAATGCCCCCTCCGCTACGGCGGGGGCATAAAAAGTGTAAAGAAACCAAGAAGTAATTAAAAAAACTACAAGAAGTAATTAAAAAACTATAATGCCTGCCGTACAAGTCAGAAAACACCATAGTAAAAGATTTTTAAAAACAGCGACAGAAGTAATCCACAAACAACTACATAGACAAATATATTATTATCAGATATACAATTGTCTTAAAATCTAACTGATAGAAGATAGAATTAAATATTTCAAACAAAAACAATAATATTGTAAAATGTTCTGCATATAATTGTATTACAATTCCTTACACCATCATTCAAGTAGTGATATTTGTAAATGTACATTTTAAATGACTTATACATTGTACCAAAACTACGGAAGCCAGTAACAGCCACATTGAAAAAAAGTTATGTCGTAATGTGGCTCTAACCGGCTTCCGTACAAATAGCATGTGTATCCTTGAGACTGACTCTAGATCGCATCGAAGACAAGACTGTATTTCTGTTCTGGCGCCTTTATTTTAATCAAGTTTCATTTACATTTATAGATGGTATTCTTCATCGTAATAGTATCATCTGGATACGGCTTTCCTGAAATTAGTCAAAAGGAATGTAAGTTTTTAAATATTACTGTGGCACGATAATTCCGTACTTTTAAAGAAAAATAGAGAGGTCGAAAACTATCAGACTATATCATGAAATATATATTGTAAACTGTCAAAAATTATAAATTATGCCGATGGTGTTTTCAATATATGTTGCAATGAAATTATAAAGACATATATATATACTATTTATGTATTCTTTTGCGAACTATTCACACTGCAGTTTCTGCTTAATACATGTGCCGACATCTGTAAGCATTACACGTGTTTCTGGAATAGAGATCATCAGGTACGCTAAAAACCAAATGCTTGGGAATCCTAATACACAAAAAAGTTAGGAGCATCAGCAATGAAAATAGACAGACAAATTGAATGGGTTGATGTTCTGAATACTTTTTAGTGTGTAGTCTGAAATCAAATGTTCAGTTATGAGTGTCTGGATGGATGGATCCTTCATTTCTGTATTTTCATCAATTTTTATGGGCATTCATCTTTTAAAATATATTTAATAGTAGTAAACGCTTTATCTGTAAAATTCTCGTGATTGTTTTTTTTTACTATGAAAGGAGTAGGTAAAATAAGAACAATTATTTGGCACATGAAATTGCAAAAATAGTAAAACTACCGTCAATAGATATAAGAAGATGTGGTATGAGTGCCAATGAGACAACTCTCCATCCGAGTCAAAATTTATAAAAGTAAACCATTATAGGTCAAAGTACGGTCTTCAACACGGAGCCTAGGCTCACACCGAACAGTAAGCTATAAAGGGCCCCAAAATTACTAGTGTAAAACCATTCAAACGGGAAAACCAACGGTCTAATCTATATAAAACGAGAAACACTTATGAACCACATCAACAAACGACAACTACTGAACATCAGATTCCTGACTTAGGACAGGTGAAAACAAATGCAGCGGGTTTAAACGTTTTAATGGTACCAAACCTTCACCCTTTTTCTGAAACAATAGTGTAACATCACAACATAGAAAGACACACTATAAAATATCAACTGAAATAGCTTAACTCAATCAAAGGACATATTAACACCATTGAACATACACTGAACAAATAAATTTGACCTATGATACAATGTAAATTCAAAATAAATAAACTAAGCGAAGAATAATAAAAGTAACATGTTATATCGGTATGAAATGTTAAACAATTTAAGAAAAACAATATGCTCGAACAAAAATATCAGCCATTGCAATAACTTTAAACACAGGTAAATGAAAATAAGTTTGTTGTTAGGTATACGTGTACAGTTACAATAGAGAAAGGAAATATTTTAACAAAATAAATAATTTTGATGTTCATAGTACGAAGTGGAAATTTATATTAGTACCAAACACTTATCAAAGCTGGTATATAGACCAGATATAACCATGAATAACATTAAATAACAAAAAAAGCATTACAATTAGTATCAACAGGTCAAATAAACAAGAAAGTACGATTTGAGAGTATTCGCAGTTACTGACAGCTAGTTAAAAGCCAAAACAATTAATAATAAAAAATCATGCATCAGAGACTAAAATCAACTAAAACACATCCCAGGGATTTAGTATTTTAACGTCATGGAAGCCTTTCAAAATTATGTTAATGTTATTGATAAATAAACAGATCAATATAATCTGGACACTTTATTGCAGAATGGTCACTAGAGAGTGACTAGTGATCTTATTGTGATGTCATAAAAGTGTTGAAATTGACATGCTTGAGCTAAAATGACCATTTTACACATAGCTAATGGACAAAATAGATATGATCAACAACCTTATCCAATCCAAAATCATATTTAACACACATTAGCATATGTGTAAAATACATCTTGCAGCAAAGTATCTTTTGGGTAAAAATCTGTTGTTCATATCTAAATATAGTGACAAGATCTCAATAAAAGGCTTCTATTTTTTTTTAATTAATTTTTTTTTTTTGCAGTTTATCATATTTTGTTTTGCACTAAGCATTTGATGCCCTAATGCAAAAATGCATGACAAAATTCAAAAATATAAATACTGATGTCTGACAGACTAATGTCTTTTAATAGAAAAGAAAGGATATGGGGTATCTATTCATGACACACAATCAATACATGCACAAAGCAAAGGAACAGTGAGGCCTTCAACACTGAGCCAAAAAAACTCTAACTTCACTCGAGTTTAAGACCCCTAGCACTGGTTTTAGCAGAATTCTTTACAAACTGACGATCACGCCACAACTGTAAATTGAAGAACAAAGCCATGGAGTAATATCAATAAAATAAATCTGGCAAAGAAATCAAACATTTACTGTTATAATTTAGTCCGACAATTACACTGAAGCGTGCAAAAAAAAAAAAAAAACAATACAAAAATTAAACAACCACGGGGCACATCGAGAGCTTAGCAGGAAGTAACGTATGCATAGGGAAAATAATTCGGGTAGACTTGTAAGATGTAACACCGCCAACCAAGGCCCGATCAAAAAGAACATACCGGAAAGTAGCACATATGATATTTAAAAAAAAACAAAATAGTTAGTTTAAACAATATTTATATTCAGATAAATCATTACATAACGATAATAATACAGTTGAAATAAATATCTAGGATTCAGAAACAAGCAAATTTCTTTTACAAATTTGCTTGTTTCTGAATCCTAGAAAACAAAATAATTCCTACGCATAGGTGTAAATATCAAACTATGTAGAATATGTGTTGGTAATTTAGGTATCATGGATGTTATTTGGAAGAAATATTATACTTTTTGATTTAGGAATTTTTAGGGTCCAAAACAATGGCCTTATCGTACATTCTCCTTCGTCTGTAATTATATTATTTCTTCATTCTGTACATCGTTCATTTCTGTAATCATAATTGTATTACCTAATTCTTTTATTTTCCACATTTATTCTTTATACTGATACATCCCATTATTCTGTATTCCTCATTTGTTTTTGCTCATTTTGCAGTATCCATTAATTTTCTTGTCATTATTCTCTAGTAGGTAAACCCATCTAGACCCTAGGTTGATACCTAGACCATTTTTTTTTTTCAAAACAGATTTTTTAAATTTGATTTGTTACTTTTATTGTTATTTTCATATATGTTATCGTTTTAATTATGTCAGTGATATTGGGAAGACAGTATGGGAACAAATGTTATCAACATTATGGAGTTTTGGAAAACCAGTCTTTTGTCATTACATCAGATGATTACCCTTTACATCCGCCATGTTCTATTGCATTGACCGGCTACAAAGCAGAAAACAACACACAAAAATATTTACATTTGTGTTATGAGATCATGGACCTATTCTTACCATGTGATACAAAGGCCAATAACACAATCACGTTCCAAAAGCGAAGACTATTGGTGCACAACAATGAAACATTGTTTGGATCCACGGTAATTATATAGGTAGAGAGAGATTGTATTACTTGCTTTAGGAATACTTTAATATTACTTTTACTATGTTTTATTCCTGTCAACTTTGAATCGACAAATGTATAATTTAAAACAATTTACAGGAAAATTTTTGTTACTCTTTATATCAGATTTTTCGCACTATCAGCACCCCATGAGGAATTCAAAAATTATAATATTATGGATAATTTTTTTTTCAAATTGGTGTTGCAGTTTCAAGAGCGAAAAAAAGAATTTTTATATAGCATACAAGTGTGGACACAGATCAGTGTGAATAGTATGTTTGGATGTTTGACAGTGTTTTATATGACAAAAGAAGTTCTATGTTTTTCCCATAGGGTTCTATATTATTAACTGTGTTGCACAATGACAACCAACCTGAGCATTAGGAGTATTGTTTATTTAATATTTAGTTTTTTTATGTTCAAGACGGGCATGGAAGAGACACTAATTGCATTAATTACCAAATGATTATGATAGAATATGTTCAACATCTTTGATTTTGGATACATTTTGTAGGTAGGAGAGGAACACATAATAGGTTCATTTTTCATGATGTCATTTTTTTTATATGGGAGATGGTATCTGAGAACATGTATTTGCTTACTATTTGTATGGTTCTATTTATATTACTTTGTGGTCAGTATCATAAGTAAAAGATTCCGTTTAAATGTCGAAATTGTTTCTCAGATTAGAAGACATTTAATGGTTTTTAGTAATGACAATGCCTGACATGATGCTTGGGGCTAGATGAGCTAGAAACTAAACCTATGTGTTATTTTTTATTAATTCTTTGAAAATATCTCCTCCAAAGCTGGTCAGAGCAAACAAAAAAGTTTTGACCAGTATGAAAATGATATCAACAAAAGAACCTTTGTGAGTATGCTTCAAAGACTCATAACTGCTACAGAAGTCATTTGATAAAATTTCAAGTGGATATGAACATCTACTTAATATGTCTAAAGATTTAAAAAGTTATAGTATTCAATATGAAAAAGGTATTGCAAAAATATTCTCTTTTAAATTTGTTTTGTTAATATGGATACAAATATAAGTGATACCAATACAGTAATAAGGCAGTTTTGTTGTGGTATGAAAGTGTACTGTAGTAATTAACATTTACTGTTAATCCACACAAATTAAGAAATAAACAAATGAATGATAAATGTTGAACATGTACAATGAAATATAGTTTTAGAAACCAATTATGCTAGATAGGCCATATGAATTTTGGTCTTTTTTTAACATACTGAATGACCCTTTACACTCAGGACTGAGTCGTCAGTAGGCAGTACAGATGTATAATAAACTGCTTTGCTGAGCGCAGCTAGATACGCCCCCAGAGATCCAACCCTGAACAGTTAGGGCAAAAATGGACAAAATATTCAAGCTTGATTCAGGTCTGAATTTGGATTGTAATTAAATATTTGACATATTATAGGTTTCTGAATAAATGTAGCCAAAGAACTTGAAATTGGTTATATGAATTGAATTTATATTCAATTAAAGATTTCTTGCTGTTGTGCAATACTTTGTAAATCTGTTGTCAGACTATAAACAAATAAAGTTCAATTAATTCTCAATGTCATATAAGAAATTTATGAAAATAAAAAGGGAGCTTACATCAATAGATATAAACAATTCACCAAAGTTTAATGAGAATTGTTGACAGCATTTTTGAGTTATTGTCCGAAAACTGGAAAATCACCCCTTTTTTAAATGAATAAAACCCCATAACTCCGAAATGTAAAATGTAAAATTTATAAAATTCTAAAGGGAGCTTACATCAATACATACAAACAATTCACCAAAGTTTCATAAGAATTGCTGAAAGCATTTTTGAGTTTTTGTCAATAAACTGGAAAATCCCCCCCTTTTTTAAGAATAAAACCCTGCAACTCGGAAACGTAAAATCTAAAATTTATAAAAATCAAAAAGGAGCTCATGTCAATAGATATAAACAATTCACCACAATTTCTTGCAAGTTGGTGAAAGCATTCTTGACTTATTGTCCGAAAACTGGAAAATCCCCCTTTTTTTAATGAATAAAACCCCATAACTCGGAAACGTAAAATCTAAATTTTAAAAAAACGAAAAGGAGCTCACGTCAATAGATATAAACAATTCACCAAAGTTTTATGCAAATTGGTTAAAGCATTTTTGAGTTAATGTCCGACATGTTGACGACGGACAGACGGACGGACAGACAGGCGTACAACGGTATACCATTATACGTCCCGTAAACAGGCGTATAAAAATGAAAAAAACCCATACTGTATATTCTGCTGTAAAAGAGCCCAACATGTTTACTGTATATTGGGATTCGGTTTATATTGATATAAAGATTCAAGATTTATTAAAAAAAAACCTTTCATGACATCATTATTAATATTTGCATTTGTTCTGTTGATTGATCGTGGTATGCATGTATGAGGACTGGGATGAAATCAATTATATATAGTTCTGATCAACAGTTTCATGTTAAATAAGTTGTAGTAGGTTGTTTGAAGTTTGCAGCATATTCAACTCTGGACATCTTTTTCAGGTCTGCAATCCATATAAAAATCAGTATATGTCATATGCCAATGAGACAACTATCCACAGAGGTTCAAATAACAAAGTAATTATAGGCAACCATACAGCCTTCAAAAATGAGAAAAAAACTGTCCAGACATGTTAAATATGCAACAATTAGATTGAGAAAAGTAATGGCCTGATTTAATTTTTTACAACTTATAAACAACAGGTTGGGACCCCCCCCAAAAAAAAATGTCTAAAGAAGATAAAAAGAAGATGTAGCCTTTTCAACTTATAAAGGGGGGTCTGGAGGGGATTCATTACATTCGAAACAACTTTTCTAAAGGATGGATACATATAAAAATTACAATATGTAATATACATGTATATGATTGCCAATGAGAATGATGAGACAATGATCCACAGAGGTTTAAATGACATAGCAATTATAGGCAACCATGCATACAGCCTTCAAAAATGAGGAAAACTGTCCCAACATGAAAAGTAGAAAAGTATGCATCAATACAATTGAGGAGTAATGGCCTGATTCACAATTTCACTAATAAACAGGTTGGGAACATCACCCCCCCCCCCCCAAAAAAAAAAAAATGTGGGATATTTTGTGGTTTAAAAAAAAAGAAAAAACAGATGTACATGTAGCCTCTTTAACTTATAAAGGGGGGATTCATTACCATAGGAACAACTTTTCTAAAAGATGATTCCACTTATTTTCATTAAATAATAAATATTGAAGTAATCTCAGACATCTGGGAACAGACTCGACAGTACATCTATACATGTATTAAAATTTCCAAATTGTGGAGGCATTTGGGAAGAGACTCAACAGTATTTCTATACATGTATTTTACGTAAATATAAAAAACGTCATTTTAAACAGACCATTTTAGACAATTTAGACAGATTAAGAGATAATGATCCCAAAAAATACTGGAAGTTAGTTAATTCATTAAAAGAATCATCAAAAAATAATAATGCACAATCTGTTGATCCAGATGAATGGGTAAATTATTTTTCTGATCTTAATAAAATACCTTCAAATAATATACCAAGATTAAATGAGATAAATGCTCTAGTAGAAAATATGGAAAAAAATAAAAGTTTCCGTGACTTAGATTACAGAATTTTAGTAAAAGAAATTTCAGATTCAATATTTAAATTAAAAAGTGGAAAAAGCATGTGGACTAGATGAAATTCCTGCTGAAATGTTGAAAGCAGGTTCCTCTATATTAAATCCTCTGCTTCAAAGACTCTTCAATGTAGTTCTGTCTTCAGGTCAATATCCTACACAGTGGTCATCAATTTTCAAAAAAAGCGGTAACCCAAGCAAACCAGAAAATTACCGTGGTATTGCAATTAATTCCTGCCTTGGTAAATTATTCAACTCAATTTTGAATAAAAAGTTAGATAAATTTTAGAAGAAAA
>JAASAO010004071.1:0-17890 GCA_017311375.1 Mytilus coruscus | reverse complement strand
CAAATAAGCAGTGAGGTGAGAGGTTTTTTTTGTTCACTGTTGAAGGCTCACTTAGACTTTGAGATGAAGTCCTTTACTTTTGTGTTTTTCGCAGTGCTTAAACAGATTTTGTGTCAAGGAATGAATACCCCATACCCTTTCTTTTCTATCATATGGTATAATTGCAAATGAGACAACTAGCCAACAAAGTAAAATGACTTCGATTTAAGCAGCTATAGGTCAACGTACAAACGGTAACAATGAGCAAACCCCATACCGTATAGAAAGTCCTGATACGACAAATTGTAAAATATTCCAAACCCAAAAACAAATAAACGGCATAATTTATGACAAAACGAAACACGAAAAAAAAAAATTCAACACATCAACCAGCGACCACCCGTGAATTACAAAATGTCTACTTGAGACAGTCACATACATAATGATAAAATCATTATTCAAAGATCAAAATGTCGTGATTTTAAATTAATGATATCCTTAAAGCTTCCCAGTAAAATGTCTTGGTAGATCAATGGTATACCGCCATCTTGGATTGTACAGTTGCAGTACAAAGTCGGTCTAGTTCCTTGCCAAAATCTGCAAATTTGGAGACAGATTTGCAACTTATTGGTAACACTGGTTTTTTTTTGTATACAGAAAAATAAGTGATTTATTGCATTATCCAAAATGTTTAAACAAATACCAAATAATTGTGTTTTTAGTCTCAATTTTTCAACTACGCCATTTAAGGGAGATAACTCTTTAGTAAAAAATTATACTGGAATGATAAGAAAATTTCAATATTTTACTTGTAGCAAAAAAACAAGTTCGGTGACACCATTTTTCTTTTTATTTTCTAAAAGCATATTATAAAACCTATCTTCTCATATTTTATTTCAAAATTCTATCTAATAGATTTCTTTTATGCACAAAATGTGTTTTTCATGAACAATCTATGCAAATTTGGGCAATTTTGTACGACTTGTAGCTTGAAAAATAGTACGGTGACCCATACTTTTTATTATATTTTTGAAAATGCATAGTAAAATCTTCATCTTGGCAAAGTATAAGAAAATTCTATTTGAGGAAATATATACTGATGATCCACCTTAAAGTTGATTCTTTCGTCGTAATGTAATGTAATGTGTCGCACGGGATAGCAGAATTCGATTCTCGTCGGCGTGAGTCATTCATTTAAACAGGAATCTGACATCAGGTATATTTCTATGATATTAATTCATTTCTAAATGAAATATACGGAAAGAAGTTGCTGAAAGTAATTTTCAACCAAAATTTTCCATTTTAAGTCTCAAAATCTGCAACACGGGAAACTGAGGAGGGATGTTTCAGAAAATAGAGCAATTGGAGACGTCTGCCTTTACTTTCAGGGAATCAATAATTGGTTATTACCTTCCGTGTAAAGATTATTTATCACTAACAATTTTCAAAAAGAAAATTCGATATATTTTCTTACCTCGATCGTTTTGTTTTTTCTACGCTTCGAAGCCGCCTTCTCGTATCATGCATAGCCAACAGCCGAGATGTAGCGGTTTACAGGAGAATTTACTTTATATACTTGCAAAATTTGTATACACAAACCTATTTAACAACTGTAATGACAAAGTTTAATTAACAAATGCCGACGTATGGAAAATGTAAAGTGAAACAAATCAACATCGATGTACCATCTCACTTATCATACACGTGCTCTATCATTCTTTTTTTTTTTTTTTTTTTTTTACTATCAAGGTCAAGATCGGCAATAATATAAAATCATATCACTCTACTCTTAACTTTTCTTAAATGAAAGGCCATTATTAAGACAAAAGATAATTAAAAACACTCTGATTTAAACAAAGCATCCTTTGAAATTTACATAATCTAGGTGCTTGTATTTTTATTGACAAAATAATGAAACAAGCTAGGCTTTTCGACCGGCGGATAAGATCCTCAACTCGTGAATAATATTAAGTTTGCGTTTACCTATAACTTCAGGTTCTGCTGTAAACATAGATGGTTTTGATAAGTGATTTTAATGTTAGTGATTTTGCTTCTTGGTTGTTATTGCCTTTATAATAGCTGTTAGAAAATGATACTTTGACAATCAATGCAGGGGTTTTCAAATTATTTTAAAGATTTTCAGAAAAGTCCATTTCAACGACACTTCATTTTCGTATCTGGAATATACAGTCGCTTAAATCCACGACATTTGGTCTCGTGGATAGTTGTCGCTTCACCACATAGAAACTAAACACAAATGGCAACACGAACCCAAAAGAAAACGTTGCTGAACTAATCTGCTCTAGAAGGGTCGGCAGTGTCTGTGCTCAACTAGTATTACCTGCAGTGTTACTCCAGTTACAACACGTTGGAGATACCAGGATTATATTTTGTGTCGCCAGACAGGTGTTTCGTCTTCACAAGACTCATCAGTTGTTCTCGAATCCATTCAGTGCAAAGGTATTTTTATGTCATTTCAAGACCTTTGTTAGTAAGAATATTCCTTGCTTTTATAGCAGAGTTTGTGTCTGCTGCAGCAGCTTAACTGTGTAAATTCAAACATTCTTGTCAACGCTATGATGATATCCAAAAGAAAACAATGAAAGTGCTTGAGTGTGAGTCATCTTACGGCACAAATTAATTGCGTCTGAAATAATTTAGATATCTACTTGACATCGGGCTGACACACTCCCTATACATTCAATTTGCCAAAAAAAAAACAAAAAAAACAAAAAAAAAAAAAAAAAAACAAAAAAAACAAAAACTGTTGCAACATTCGTAGAGGATCTCTTGAAAGACCTAAGATGAATTTGTCTATTCTTTCTATGTCCATTTAGGTCATAAATTTACTCACGAATTCGGGTTTTATACATCACTGGCTTTCAAATATTTGGTTTGGAGCATTCCTTGTGAAACTAGATCAAAAAGCGCCTTTGGCGCACGACATTTGTATAGAGTTATTTGCACTTTTCTTGACAGAAAATTGGCTTCAATTTTCTTTTGTTGATATCTTTGGATAGCAATTTTATTTGTATATTTATTGATGTATTCACTACATCATTATTATCTATCAATTGTTAAGATCTTGTTTCTTTTTATTGAAAAGAAATGATTAAAAAAATTAAAACTGAAGTATGGCTAACCACAACATTGATTGGTTGATTATAGTTTGCTTAATGTTCATTAACAAATATTTCATTCTTATTCAGGAAGAGAATTAATAATAATTTAAAATATGAATATAATCTTTATTTCAGACACAAATGATAAAGCAATATTAAAAATCTATATAAATAGGATAAAATAAAATATCTACAGTATAACTATATTGATAAAAATTCAGAAACAACTCAATCTATCAAACTCTCAATAATTTCTAAATATACGATAGATCACTTCGGAAAATAATTGTGTAAACCAAATAATTTTCAGATGGTTTCAAACGACTTAGCAGGCTAAATATCTGGCCATCACATAACCGCATTGAAAGACAAAACTGCATTATTGATAAAAAAAAAAAAAAAAATCGAAGTTTTCTACATTCATATCCCAAATTTATCTGAATGTAATACATTACTCAAATTTTATTTTAAGAGGCAGAATAACAGGTAGACCAAAAGACATTCATACAATATGACTGAACATTTTGATTTTTTAACGTCTATAAAACGTTTGTTGAATTTTCATTCTGCATATCACCCATTCCCTTTTGACATATACTTTCATATAGTCTTATGTCATAATGATGTTTGCTCTGATGTAGGAGCCGGGGTAAGGATAACTATGTTCTTGCCCTTCCATTTTTGTTAAAAATATTATTTAAAACAAAATGTGAGAGGTCAACGACTTACACCTAGACTTACTTTATGGGAAAGCTTAATTCTTTATTTTTTGTTCGTCACTCTCAGGAATTAATTATTTAGTCAACCCCACGCCACTGTTATCTAAATCTTAACAAGCCATATGTCAAAGAAAAGTCATCAACAAATTATAATATATTACCACATCTGGGCACAGAATAAATCTTTACTAGAAAATCAGGCACATAGATTTCTTCGCATGAAAAAATTATATCTAAAAATAAGGAGATGAGGTATGATTGCCTATGAGACAACTATCCACCAAAGTTGTAAGCTATTATGTGCAACCGTTTATAAGCATGTTGTACACACACATATAGTACATATTATATAATAATTAAAATATTCTCAACCAAGCAGCTGATGAGTTTGTTAAACATATGTATCATTACCATAAATAACATTATTCGTTGGTGTTCAATTTAGATAGCATTAGCAATTGCTAATCTGGTTTTTTTCAGCAATATACCCGTTTACTCCCCATCTAAATTTCAGATACTAAGGTTGCATACAAAAGCAGTCACAGAAAATTTTAAAAATAAAACAAAACGAAAGTCATCTATAATACGTTTTGTCTTAAAATATATATTATATGTTATGTTTAAATCTGTATTGATAAATAGGAACAACATTGTTCTTGTGAATGCTTTGACAACATAGCAAAATCAAAAATAAAAGGGCTAATAGAATACGAAGTGGAATAGCATTTAGGACTCAATTAATAACCTCACCATTTTGTTTAAAGAGATCAAAAGATTTCTTAACACCTGTATTATACAATATATAATACCTTATGATATATTAAGTTCATAAGCTACATTTTACTTCAATAATTACATTACATGTATCTTTCATTAGAATCCATAATTTTGACTGGCAATCGAAAGCCATATTTTTTCCTATAATAGACAACAGTTATGACTGCAGGTGCTATCCATCACAATGCTAAAATAATGCACCGAAAACAAAAGAAAAGATTGATATAATGTTTTCATTTTATGGTTGTAGAATAGAAATGTAATTATAAGCATTGAATGCTCCATTTTATATTTTTATAGAGGCGTAAAAGCATTGATCGTGCGCATATTTTTTATTTGAAGCGCTTCCGCACTTCATGCAAAATGCTTCTGTCAACGTTTTACACCCAAATTAAATTATAAAAGAAGCACATAAATCAATTAAAAAAATCAACCCAATGGTTTATTTTGTGTGTTTTGTGTCGATCTGAAGAGACATGTTTTTTCAATTGATTATAGGTTGCACTTTGTAAATCACATGTGATTTGTAAGCCGCGCCTCTTTTAGAGAGAAAGTTAATATGCATATCACTGCTGCCACTGTTTACATGGTTGTTGCCATGGATGCAGGTTTTTATAAAGACTTGATTGGAGAATTAAATGGATATAAATAAAATGTTTATTTTTTAACTTATTTTTCAGGAGGACTGGAAGACATTTGGGTGTTGAGTCAAATTTAATGGAAAATTCAGTGAGATCCAGCAATGTTTATAAATGGAGCCCAGTAAAACCTGAAAATACGCCGCATAGCTATATGTTTTTATTGGTGCACAAAAAGTAGTGCATGTCTCCTTTCCAGGAAATATAACATTCTCCTCAAAACTTCCTGAATGAAGAGTGACTGCATATGCATTTTAGGTAGTTCCAATGGGAAATTGCATAGCTGGTTTTACACAAGTGCAACCTATAACAGTTTGTTCTTATGTCGTACTGTTACACCCCTGTCCAAGGTTAGGGAGGGCTTTGAGTTCGAAAACATGTCGTTGTTTGCTGAAAACCATATTTGTTTTGTTAATTGTTTTGTACATATTGTCCCGTAATAATTGGTCAAATTGTTCTTGTCGAGGCCTTTATAACTTACTATAATGAATGGGTTTTGCTAATTGTGTGCAGCCTTGCGATGACGCATAGTTGCTCAAATCTACGTTATTTTGTCTCTGTTGGATAGTTGTCTCCCCAATTTGCAATTTTAATGTGACGTCTTTATTACACTTTGTAAACAAAGCCACGTTTAATAAGAACAAAATATGTTTGACACAAGCGCACAGACTTACTGTTTACATTCTTGTTATTTTCATTTTATCCTAATAAAAAAAAATTTTAGCTGCTTACATAAAATTGTATTATGTCCTGTTATTCAAATTACTTTGCTATTCGTTTTAAAACTTATTAAATATGTAAATGTAATGTATATATTTCATGGGAGGAAACGGGAACAGCCAAACACTTCTAAGGTATATTTGTCGATATTTTACATCGAGCGATAGATAGCGAGGTTTTGTTTTAATGTTATTCAGGGTTATATCTGGTCTATATACCAGCTTTGATAAGTGTTTGGTACTAATATAAATTTCCACTTCGTACTATGAACATCAAAATTATTTATTTTGTTAAAATATTTCCTTTCTCTATTGTAACTGTATACGTATACCTAACAACAAAATTATTTTATTTACCTGTGTTTAAAGTTATTGCAAATGGCTGATATTTTTGTTCGAGCATATTGTTTTTCTTAAATTGTTTAACATTTCATACCGATATAACATGTTACTTTTATTATTCTTCCCTTAGTTTATTTATTTTGCATTTGCATTGTATCATAGGTCAAATTTATTTGTTCAGTGTATGTTCAATGGTGTTAATATGTCCTTTGATTGAGTTTAGCTATTTCAGTTGATATTTTATAGTGTGTTTTTCTATGTTGTGATGTTACACTATTGTTTCAGAAAAAGGGTGAAGGTTTGGTACCATTAAAACGTTTAAACCCGCTGCATTTGTTTGCACCTGTCCTAAGTCAGGAATCTGATGTTCAGTAGTTGTCGTTTGTTGATGTGGTTCATAAGTGTTTCTCGTTTCTCGTTTTTATATAGATTAGACCGTTGGTTTTCCCGTTTGAATGGTTTTACACTAGTAATTTTGGGGCCCTTTATAGCTTACTGTTCGGTGTGAGCCTAGGCTCCGTGTTGAAGACCGTACTTTGACCTATAGTGGTTTACATTTATAAATTTTGACTTGGATGGAGAGTTGTCTCATTGGCACTCATACCACATCTTCTTATATCTATTAAATAAAATGCGTACCCATATTAAAATGAGCATAGAGCATGACATGAAGGCATTATTTCTTAATCATACAACATCTCCTTTTATATTAAACAATGATATTTAAAATCAATTCACACATTAAAACACAATACAAGTTCTAACTAATAATAATCCGATACTCTACGCTTTACTCATGTCCTTATCATGTTTTCACATTTCTCTCTAGGTTGAACATAATATATATAACATAATAATAGTAATAAAATAATAACCTAAACAATCAAAGAATTTTATAAGTATCCGCGGTGTATAGTCTGAATTCGACAATAATGAACTAACAAGAAAAATACGAGCCTAGGCTTGCATTCAGAAAAAAAAAAAACTGTGAACACGTGGTCAAAATCGTAGTAATTTCATCAAACTTAAGATGTATACTGAGTTTCAACTTGATGTGACCACAGATTCATGATAAACTAAAAAAAAAAAAAAACTTAAACCACACCTGAACGGGACGGAAGAACGGACGGATGCACAGATCACAAAACAGTATACCCTTACTACCGTAGGTGGGTCATAATAAAATATGAATTAACAACAAATACAAATCAGCAATGGAAAGGGAGATAGAAGGTTTTAATGAAGTTATCATTTCTTCATTCATGGCTTCTCCATTTTCCTGTTTCGCCTTCGATAATAATGAGTCATTATGTCTCATTTGGACTGAGAGTAGTAAACCACGAATATGTGGTTACTTCAACTTGCAACATAGTTTTATATATAGTTCTGCTATTTTGCCGGCCTTATTTCGGATTGTTTTCAGACTACTAGTATATGGAATAAACTTTTATTGAATTATTCATGCACAAATGATATGTATGGCTAGATATCCATAACCTTTAAGTCCTGACTTTGCCTTTAGGGTCTGGTTTATTCACTTTTGGTGAACTCCAAGCATGAAATTTCATTCAGCAGAAATACGTTAAGTGTTGTTAAACATTGACCTATGAAAATGGAAGCGACACTTCGTTGTCAAAGAACTTGATCGAAACCGTTAAGTTCGACTCATATGAAGAGCTGAAGCTGACTATAAGATTTATGAAAACTAGAGCACCTAACTATTTTATAACTATCTAGTTTCTGGTGCAATAAAATATTGCTGTATTTATGGCGACAAAATCACAAACCTTCATCCACCGGTAAGTCAAGTTGACAGTCTAGATGGGCAACAACTAACTTTGTCAAAATCCAAAATGAACATATTCATTAAATCAATGATAGTCTATTGAAATACTTGATAAAACCGAGACATGTATAAACCCAAAACACAAGATGTAGAAAACAGGCTGAACTTGAGTAAATGTTAACAAAAAGATGCTGCAGAACTATAATGCAGAAAACTGGAAAGAAAGTTGTTATGAAGGATTTGCACAGCATACAGTCCGACATAAAGAGGAAGGAAATAGATAGAACGTAGGGACTCTTAGAACTCAATTAAAAAAATCTTCTTCCAAGATGAAGCTATGAAGTCAACTTTCGAACTTTTTCCGAAGTTGATGCGACATACAAGACAACTCTGCGAAAGCCACTTTATTTCATTATTGCTGTGATGGTAATGGATAGAGTCGTTGCCTTATCCCTGTTAACTCAAGATGATGAATATTTATCGTCATCCATTATAAAACTGTTTGATAAACACCATCCTTCTTAGAAAATGTTGAAGTTATATTAACTGAAAATTTATGTCCGAACGAAATGTACTGGGAATGGCGATGCCTCATTCCAGAAACATTTAATACAATGCATTTTATGTCCCTGCTAATGCTTATCTACAGTTATGCCTATTTTCTGCGCAGTTTCAGGAGAGAGAAAACACCTGAAAAACTTGGTATTAAAAATTAGCCTTAGAAATTCTACAGAAAATTTCTAACTCAAGTTCGGAAGATGAATATCAAACTTTTATGAAGATATGAACTCTGAACCTACCGGTTCCGTAGTCTCCTACTTCAACAGAAACTGGCATGTTATAAGGTCAGAATGGATAAAACGGAATTAGAGAGTCAATCTCGGAAATAGGACTTTAACATAAACGAAAGTATTAATGACCAAGTGAGGTCCGTACTAAATCACTTTTCAAACCTTCTGGAATTCGCAGAAAATATTCTGATTGCCATTAAACCTTGTTGACAGAAGGGTCACAAAACTAATAGCATGTTTAAAAAGAAACTTGCAAACGCGTTTGATACGGAATCTGTCGAAAACAAATACTAAGAACTCTTTACGCTATAAGCACTAAGTTATGTATAGAAACATATTTCAAACCATACCGGTTTCTTGTTGAAGAACGAAGAGGACGAGACGTGTGGACAACGTTGGTATGGAGATATAATGTTAATATGCATGTTTTGCTTTATCAGAGACAAATCATACATTGTATTTTATGTCTCTGCTTATATGTATACATTTGTTTAAAGAAAACATATTTATAGGGATTTCTTATTAGAGGGTTTGTTTCTATATTTGTTTCTATTCTTTATCAAAATACTAAAAATCTGAATCAAATCCGGCAAAATAGCAAAACTCTATATAAAGAGGTAAACTAAGGAGACTTTTTGCCCGCAGCCGGGAAAAAGACATAATAGGTTATTTTACCATGCAGAGCCGGCAACATAACCATTGTCTTAATTATATACGTTGTACCTTTAGTTCTGACAAAATCAGTTTTAAGTGTTTACTCATTTAAACTCCAGATGTTTCATTACAGATAATTAACTTTAAAGTGAAATATTACTAATGAATGAGAGGGGAACAGGAAGATTGCGCTTTTATTTTACTAAGAACAATAAAGAATATTTGTGCTTCAAACACTATGGACATTTGCGCTTTTAACTTTAATACACATGTACTAAATTGCGGGACATTTGCATTTTTTCAGTTCACCTGTAAACAGAATTATCATTTTCTTATGTACGACAAATTAAGAGCGCTTGTAGTTATATTGAAGAAATCTTTATGGATAGAAAAATTTCGCCTTTAATTTTGAAACAATTTTATACGATTCATAGATTTAAAATGGAAACTTTATTCCTCTTGTGTTCATTCTAATGTCTGAAATTCAGAGGAGTTCTGCATTGATGAGCCAACAACTCAGTCCAGAACTGAAAGAGATAAATTGAAATTTTATTTGAGATGTTGGATAAATGCCAACAAAACAAATTTGTTAATTATTTGAACTACAGGTATTCAGCCAAAACTGACTCTGATGACTATATGTGTTCGGTATGGTTTTGGATTTATAATTTTAGCTGTATATATAGCGTAGGTCGAGCCTAGGTGGTCGAGTGGTCTAGCGCGCCGGATATAGTGCAATGCGATTTGGTGCCACAATATCTCAGTAGCATGAATTCGAATCCCGGCCAGGGAGGAAGGTTGCAAATTTACAGATCTAACATTGTTAGGCTGATATTTAGACGAATATATATACAGAATGTATTTTCAGCCTTGTATCGCCATCACTGCTGGTGAATCGATGGACAAAATCTGTTGTATAGTCGTCACTGGTTCAGACCTACTTATAATATAATTATTTCTGTGACTGCATCTTGCATTAATTTGTAGGATCCTTTACAATAGATAACTGAGCTGATCTGTAAAATTCAATCTTCATGCCTTATATATCATGTATTGTGTTACGACGCTAGATTAAAACTGACGAGGAAAGGTAACACACGGCCACCAAAAGCTTTATTTTGTAGAGCCTAGGTGGTCATGTGGTCTAGCGCGTCGGGCATAGTGCAAGGCGATTTGGTGGCACGATATCCCAGTTGCATGAGTTCGAATCCGGCGAGGAAGAACAAAAATTTGCTAACACAAATTTACAGATCTAACATTGTTGACTGATATTTAGACGATATATATATATATATATATATATATATATATATATATATATATATATATAAAACAACGTTCAAACCTATGATTGCGTTAGAAAAACCGCAATTTTATACGTGCATGCAAAACAAATTTTTGTTAGAGGGTCTAAATACAGCACAAACATAATTTTCAAAGACCAAAAAGTGATAAAGTATATTTTAACAAAACGCATTTGACTAACAGGTCGAACAACAAATGTTCTAAAACCTACCGACTGCCATTGGCGATTGCCAATAAACGGATCACTAGGTGTAATAAATGGATCTTATTTATAAATAATACCATACAGAAAACAATAAACTTGCGGCAAGATGGTATACCGCAAACAAAGGTGCAAAGATTTTGCAATATCCGGATTTCGACAATTAATGTCTCTTTAGTGATGTTAGGAATCGAAACGGTATTTGAAGGCCATATAATTTACTCAATTTAGGATAGACTTTGAATTTTGAGGAGTCAAAATAGGATGAACGGATCATATAAACCCGAAGGTAAATATAATACAAGCCCAAACGAAGGCTTGTATTGTTGTTTGTGCTGTATTTAGACCCTCTAACAAGACATTTGTTTTGCATGCACTTGTATAAAATTGCAGTTTTTATCTAACGCAATCATAGGTTTGAACGTTGTTTTCAATTTAGACTTGTTTATATTTTTTCGTTTGGGCTTGTATTATATTTGCCTTCGGGTTTATATGATCCGTTCATCCTATTTTGACTCCTCAAAATTCAAGAGTCTATCCTAAATTGAGGTAAATTATATGGCCTTCCAAATACCGTTCCGATTCATAACATCACTGAAGAGACATCAATTGTCGAAATCCGGATATGGTGTGCAAAATCTTGCACCTTTTGTTTGCGGTATACCATCTTTGCCGCAAGTTTATTGTTTTCTGTTTGGTATTAATTTATAAATAATATCCATTTATTACATCTGGTGATCCGTTTATTTGGCAATCGCCAATGGCAGTCGGCAGGGTTTAAGAACATTTGTAGTTCGACCTGTTAGTCAAATGCGTTTTGTTAAAATATACTTTTCACTTTTTGGTCTTTCATAGATATATATATATATAACATGTCTAAATTGAAAACAACGTTCAAACCTATGATTGTTAGAGGGTCTAAATATATATATGCGTTTTGTTAAAATATACTTTTTACTTTTTGGTCTTTTGAAAATGTTGTTTGTGTTGTATTTAGACCCTCTACCAAGAAATTTGTTTTGCATGCACACGTATAAAATTGCGGTTTTATCCAGCGCAATCATAGGTTTGAACGTTGTTTTCAATTTAGACTTTATATATATATATATATATATATATATATAAATCAAATATGAGAATTTGAGTCAAATCTGACGTTTCAATTTTAACCATACAACTTTAACTGCGCCAAGTCAATCGCCGATCTCTAGCCCGGATAAAGGGAATGGAAAAAAAAACTAAAACTAAAATGTTATGTTGATAAAGCGAAAATGTCCTGTAGAAAAAGCGCAGTTGTTCATTTAGATAAGCGCAAAAGTTCCGCACTGAGAGAGAGATAACATAGTACAATGTATGTATTGATATTATATGGGTTTATGATCTTTTGTTCGCAATATTACATCGCAAGCAGTTAAGGATTTAAAAAAGGAATGTTTTATTTTATACCGAAATTTTCATAGTAAGCACCTTTGCTTATTAACAAAATCAAATAGGAAAATTATTTAAAACACTTTAGAAGTCCGGTCGAGATTAGCAGTTATGTCATTAAATCCACTGAACTGACGATCATTAATTTCCTTAAAGGGCATTAGCTGTCAAATTCATGTTCACCGATTTGACTCAAATTCTCATATTTGATTAACAACATACTAAAACGTATATCCCAATTATAAAACGTCTAGAATAAACAATTTACAATGCAAGGGCATTTCGTGTATATTTTAGTCTAGATGCCATCTAATTAACCATCGAGGTGACCTCCGAAGAATGCCGACGGTCATATTACCCGATATAAACATAAGTATAGATATAAATAGATAGCGAATTCGTCCAATTGAATTTTTCTAGGTCTGTTTGATTTCATATTATAGGTTGAAATATATGTTAATCAACGTTTTTACCTGTATACGAATCAGTTTTTATGGATCGAATCAGTCAATCAAAGGTTTACTCTTGTTTCACTTTCAATGTTGACTTTTTTCTTTTAATAACTGAACACGCCTAATTCATGGGTAACCCATCTCTAGCTAAGGAATTGAATTAAAGGTCATATGAATACGGATTAAATGAGGTCGAATTATTCACTTGCAAGTGAATAATTCATTAGCATGTTTCTTAGCCTATTTTGACAAAATTGACCAAACAGGCTGCTAAAAGCGAATTATTATTTCACTATTTCACTTTCATTAATGATTGAACAAATAAAATTCATATTTTTTATATCTCGTATCTAATGCCCTTTAACAACACTTGATGGCTCCTACAGTACACATATACAAATTTCATTTGCCTGTCTATTTCATAGAGGTATTTTGAGGCGCCCAATCAAGCATCCTGGAAGATCTGAGATAAATGATGCACAATCCTGCCATCTGATAATTCGGTTCTTTATAATAATGGCAAACAACCCTTCTCTCGACTTTAAACATACATTTTGAAATATAAAATTTTATGTCAATTATACATACAAATGTAAAATATGTACGTTATCGTTAATCAGAGATCTATAACCACAATACACGAAACAGGAGTGCAACTCTGTGATGGAAAAGTATTCTCCTTTTATCTAAGCAGAAAATTGAACGAACTTTCACGAACTTTCCACTAGAACTGATACTAAGTAAGCTTGAACTCAGTTATAGAAAGTTTAAATTCAAAAGAAAATTATTTTGTGTAATTTTGAAAACATACGACTTGATATTAAATATGTTTTAAATATTCTGTGCAGTGCAAAACAGTTCACACTATTTCTTTTCTTTTTTTTGGGCAATATCTGTTTTAAAATGCTTGTCATTCGTTGTGTCGCTATTGATTTATAAGTTGTACCCTAAGAGGAAAGGAGATCTTTTATAACAATATGAACAGAAGGCAAAACAAAACAAGGTAAAATAAACGCTAAACGCTTAAGGCAAATGAGAAACACGGACCCTGTAAAAATCCAGAATTTGATTTAATGACGACCTCGATGGACGAGTGGTCTAATGATCACTAGCCTGTCAAAACTGAGATAATAAGACATTTGTTATATTTCAGGCTGTTGGTTTTTTAATTGTATCACATATTGTCATAGTTTGTGTTGTTGGAGCAAAATATCGATGCACACATATGTAAGCTATATCAATGCATACAAATCGACACGGCTAAATCAACGAAAAAGATCCGATTACTTTCATTTTGACAATTTCTAAGATCTATTACTAATTTATTACACAGAAAGTGCACGATTTCATTTATTTCGGTAATCAATATTTATTTTTCTCATCATTTTTTTTTTTTTTTACACTTTTATGCTTTTTATTTTGCAGTACATTTTTCTTTATTGTTTAGTTTTAGCCCATCTTTCTCTATTCTTTCTTTTATATAAACATTTCTCTGTTATGTAAATGTTATCCAGACACTCTTCCATCTGTATTGTTTAATTAAGCATGATTAGACTGTCAGAATTTGTATCATGGATATGTAACCACACATTTATAAACTTGTTTACACATGTTTGTGTTTATAAAATGATAAGCATATATTTATAGTTAACAGGTCCTTAAATGTCATTCATTATTACCTCTAAACTTATTGAAACTTTTGATATCCGCAAGAAAATTGTTGGAAGCATAGGCAATGCGCATACACCTTTCTGCAGATACGGATGTCACAATCCATATTATATATCTCTAATATAATCATCGTCTTTGGTAAATACTTTAAACGTAGAATACAGTTGAAATTGTAAAAGAATAGCGAATTGAAACGAGAAATGTGTCAAAGGTCAAAGACACGACAACCCGAACAAAGAGCAGAAAATAGCGCAAGGCCACCAATGGGTCTTCAAGGCAGAGAGAAAATCATGCACCAGGAGATGAGCTTCAGATTTGTTTCTCTGCTTCAAAGAATGCAGACACTTATTTTATTACATAATTGAAGTAAGCATGAACCGAACAATTATTCACAATTTTGTTATGTATAACTTAAGAGCAGTGCTATAAATCATTTCTCTTTCTTTTCAATGATGATACTTAGAAATAGAAGAATATGGAGTTATTGGTTAGTACTTCTTTCCGTGTGTTAGACTAAACTTAAAAAGAACAATACCTGCCAAGTCAAATCATAAAGCCAGATTACGAAGTCAATTAAATAGATAAAACTTTAAGTGGAGTTTAGCTGAAACTGATTTTCCTTATTGTGCTGTTAGTCATCAGTGCCCTAAACATCTCTTATATTCGACAGTGTAATTTTACACAAATCCATAATATCTATTAATCTATACACATAATACGTTTGATCGTTTTCATCACCAACCCTTCCTTTCAAAATGAACACTGCAATTTCGGATCTTATCACTGTAACAAATAAGTGACCCACTATCTCCAAAATCAGCAAAGGATTTACACTGTCAATAGTAATGTGATAATCTTTAAATTATTTGTCATTTCGCTTATTCTCCTAAATGTTCCCGTTGTCAAACCTGATTTGGCTCCCCATTTATAAAGGCTGGTACCAGGACGTAAAATGCCATATCCTTATATTTACCAAATACCTCCCTTTAACACATTCACCAATCTGATTTCTCAGACTGGAAGACATTGGTATATCATTTCTAACTAGCCTTACTACTGAAAATCTTTATTTATGCTAGGTGTAAATATTTGATTTGTTTCAAAATGTTCTTCTTGAGTTTTATGACGACCTCGTTGCAATCATAAAAGTTTCAGAAAAATGTGATAGTCCTAAACAGTCCTGAATTACATGCTTACACGTTGCACAATAATGTGAAGATCCGTCTGTTAAACTTAGACCAACAGTGCCAAATATTCCAGCTGCCTTTTGTCCTCTGTTGTACTAGTTATCCTATCCCCAGATTTCACACTGAGATTTTTGACAACCATCTTTTATATTCTTGAACTTCAACATTATCTGCGTTCTGTATGAACTCTTTAAGTAATTTTCAACTTCAAGTTGTTTCGATTTATTTGCAATAGACACAAACAGCTTATCCTTTTCTTGTCCAAATTCACAAATTGATTCATTCCTGAAAAAAAATCAGCCTTGTAATTATAACCATTATAATGATGTTGTCTCTTAAATGATAAAGCACTAGACTTTGAGATCTTCCATTAACACGTTCAGTTATTACCAATCCCTGCACCATTTTATGATTTCATTTATTTTAACGGCCTTAATAAAGTTAATACTTTTGTTAGTGGTTATAGCTGCTTGTTCATGTTTTAGGCTAGTCATAATTTTGTATTGGTGATAGATAGTTTGTCATTTATCTGGAGTTATTCATAGCATTTTCTAGAATCAAAGCTTTTCAGACTTTGTGGAGGCATGACCTTCCTTGAGTCCATATATAAACCTCTAATCTTTAACAAACAAAATGATAATGAAATTTAACTTTGAAAGTTTCATTTCCACTGTTTTTGAATTTTAACCCTGGAACAGCGTCAAACGAACAAATCCTGGATTCTTTGATGAGTTTTATAACCATGGGTAGATACCATTGCTGGTGAATGTTTAATTCCTTAGGGTATTACCAGGTTGGAAGTCTGCATGTCTGTATGGAAATTAAATATCATTGCTACGTTTATTTTCTGTAATTCTACTGTTTTTGCAATGAAAATTATTCAAAATACACATTACTCAGCGTTTTCTAACAATACTAGTAAACAACCGAGCTGGCACATATTTTGGTTTTAAATGCCTTTTATCTAGTTATATGATTTTGCCTTCCAACTGTTTTTATTCGAGCGCCACCGGTGAGTCTTATGAAAACAAAACGCCCGTCTGCCGTACCTAATTGGCCTGGTATCTTTGATGACTTATAACAACCACTGGGTAAATGCCGCTGCCGATTAACGTGTCGAGGGTATCACCAGACCAATAGTCAGCACTTCTGTGTTGAAATGGCATATCATTTATTTGTTCATTTTCTATAGATTTATTGTATATAACTTGTTATATTATTCGAAATATTTAGATTTTTCGAATCCATTTAGGAATGTTTTGACAAACGAAGACAATTTTGGCATTGGATCTAATTCTGTTTTGGTGCTTGTTCTATATTATATGAAGAGATTGAAAATATTTTTTATGCAGATGAGTTTATTTCAAGAATTTTGCTATGGAAGATGAAAATATATTTTTTTCTGCGAGATTATAAAGCTTCATTTATCATGATTGAAGGTCACCAGGCATTGTTACATGATTAGATATTTGAATCGAGAACCAATATATGTACTTTGTAAAACATAAAATTCTAAAGTTTCTTTTATTGTTACACTTGATTTTTTTTTATGAAAATGAAGAGAAATTAATTTGAGTATTTAATAGATGGTAATTGAAAGTGTGCGGTCGAAGACTATTATATTATACTACCGGAAGTTATATAATATATAATAACTTGACATCGATATACCACCTCAAAGTAACCAATTTAAATGTTCCGATTAAAACATTAACAGCTCCAGTGTTACTGCGCATTTCAATATGAATATCATTGATATGGTTATAATTTTACAAACTTTACATTTTGAAATACTAAGACTTTTCTACCTCAGGAATAGATTATCTTAGCTGTATTTGGCAAAACTTTTAGGACATTTTGGTCCTCAATGCTCTTCAACTTTGTACTTTATTTAGCCTTTTAACTTTTTTGATTCGAGTGTCACTGATGAGTGTTTTGTAGGCGAAACGCGCGTCTGGCGTAGATACAAAATTTCAATCCTGGTATCTATGATGAGTTTATATTCAATAAACAATTGTTTCTTCATTGGTGTTCGAGGCGAAAGTATTTGAAATCCAAAACCTGAACAAATGTTCAAAAGTGGTTTTATTCTATGGTGAATAGTTCATATCTAACTTC